>VDFB02390475.1:0-12805 GCA_007258455.2 Sequoia sempervirens | reverse complement strand
CTTGGAAATGGCCTTGGATACGATACGATTTGTACTAGGTACGAAATTCGGATATGGTATGGGTTGGATTTGACCAGGATATGTTATTGTGCTTGTGGATTCAATTTGGATTCAATGGGTGCCTACGGATTCGACTAGGATACGATAGAAAGAATCCTAGGAGAATCCACGACGAATCCAAGCTTGAAAATGCCCAGTCCGCGGAATAAAGTGCTTCTTTAGCATTTTTTTTTATCATTTTTTTGACTCAATGTTGACTTCTAAATATTTTAATATTCATTGCAACCCTAATTTCGACCTCCAAACACACTAAATAGGTAAAAACAATCTCATTTAACAATTTGTGAATGAAAAACAAGTTTTTTTGCCTCCATTGCTGAACTTGCTCTCTTGCTTGTACAAGCTTGAATAGACTTGAAGGCTGATCGTTGGTTGTTCAAAGTTGATTTTTGTGCTATTCCTAAGCACTTGCAAGTGTCCGTTCATTGCCAAGAAGATTGTAGAGCAAGATTTTGTTGGTGTAATTAAAAGTGTTGTACCTTGTCCTAGGTCATCATTACACCTTAGTTAAGTTTACTTAGGGACCACATAGAAGGTAGTTGGAGAATTTCCACTTTTGGTGGATTTATCATGTCATTATTTTATCACTTCCACCTTTTGTGGACACATCATATGATTACCTCTCCACTTTTTGTGGGCGATCCACCATTTGTGGTGATTATCACATTATCACTTTTCCACTTTAGGTGGAGTGATAACTTTTAACAATTGTTTCATGTCATAAGATTATGACACTTGTCATAATCTTATGCCCTTTTATGTTCTCACCTTGGCTATATAACCAAGGGGTCTCCTATGTACTTTTGCATAACATAGCTCATCATATTTGCATTCATTGATAAGAATATAGTCTATTCTTGTCATATTGTTTCTATCTCTCTTATGCTTGTGCTTTCTATTAGGCCTCTAGATCTTGGGTGGCTACCTTCATAGCCAATTCTTACATGGTATCAGAGCTATTGGAGTGCCTTTAGATTGTCATTTTGGAGAGATTCTGGGGGGTTCCATTTTTGGCCTTGTGTTGCAGGTGCATTTTGGGAGCTTGTTGCATCAGATCTGAGCTCACCATTTCGTCCAAAGTGTCCAAGATATTCAGATTTGCGTTTTGTTTTGTTCCAGTTGGACATTGAAAGTCAAATCTGCAAAGGTTTGAAGTTGGGTGTTGGTTGCGTGATCCAGGAGGTAGCCATATTTTCGGAGTAGTTTGGGTCAAAATAGACCTTGCAATCGTGTTCGAGAAACCCAAAAACCTAAAGATCGATTGTCAATTTATCGATTTTGGACACTGTCAGTTGTAAGTTGAGGCAAATTTTTTTTGCTTGGACGCCGTACGGAACTCCAAATCGGTACATTTTTCAATTTTCGCAATAAAATATTTTAGTTAAATATTTTTCAATGGTTTGATTAAATATTTGGGGAAAATATTTGTTAAAAATTTTGTGGGCATCACTGGCAATTTTTTATTTGCACGGCATACTATAGAGAATATTCTCTATTTACATAGCTGTACCCCTCTGCCTATGTCATCTATGGATCTGGGTCGTGCTTGGTCATCGGTCCGTGCTGTTGCTTCTTAACAGGGAATCAAACCATCACTAGCCGGCATCATACCAAAGGGAGGACAGTCCTTTTCCGACAGATACAAGGCTTGGTTGCTGGTTAAAAATCTCTTATCGCCCGTTGTATTTGCTCCTGAAGGTATCATTCCTTCATCATCGGCATCCTCCACTGTGCATTGTTGTCATTGGCGGATTTTTCAAATCGGCATTCTCATCCACGGTTTGGAGATCTTCATTGGCGGTGGCTCATTTTATATCAGCTTATGGTGTTTCCCTACAGAACAATTGGCAAGAGGATCTTCAGATACAATTAGGCTATCAGGTCATACTTGCCGAGTTTGGTTGCAGGTTTATCTGCCATCTACTTGGCGGATCTCAGAGTCATTGGGCACTTCACATCATCATCGGCGCACTGTGTATGAAGATCTAAGCATCTGCAGTTAGATCATACCTTCTACATTGCTTGGTCAGTGTACAAGCTTGTAATTTGCCCGATCTATTTCTCTGCTAGGCCATACCTACCGTTGGCTCTCCTAATCCGTTGGCATCGACTGGTCTATCACATTGGGTCTCCAACTTCGGTGTACCTCTGCGGCTCCATCGACATTTATTCTCGGCGTCCTCTCTATGTTTGTGGGTACTTTCACCCGCAGTCATCCTTGGTCCATAGAGTACGAATTTTATTGGCAGGCATTTCTATATTTATTAAAGTTTTTTAATAAACTTTGTTTTGTTTTAAAAGGAAAATAAAAGTTGACCTTGATTTGTTATCGGCGACCAAAGTCTTTAAAGGGCTATCAACAATTGTGTAAACCCCCATGGGGTGGGGTGGCCCTCGGGTGGCTTGGCCACCGGGGTACCACCCCACTTCGCTAGTGCCGCCCACCCACCACCAATGGTGGCGGTGGTATTTTTTTACCTTTTTTGAATAAGGGAGGTTATATTGGGCGACCAGTAGCTCAATTTTTTGATCCATTTTAGTAGTGTTTTTGCACTCAGTTAGTGTAAAGTGCCTATTTCTAGGCCTTTTTTTCGTTTTTGCATAACTTTTGCTCTAGATGGTGAAATTTTGCAAATGAAATATTGTCAGAAAGGTGGTGATCTCAACTTTCCAGTGGTGCTGATGTTTCTTCAGAATTTTGCTATTTGGTGACATTTATTGCTCATTGAAGTCAGAAGGTCTTGTTGCACTCTCAAGCTTTTCAGAGTTACTCGTGCACTTTTGCATCATGATCATGGTTGTTGTAGTTCTCCTCTTTGTAATGTTGTAATTGCACTAAAATAAAGTGCCACAATCTTTCTATTTCAGTGTACTCTATTATGTATTGTATGCTTCTTTGGGTTAATCTATGTATCCAGTGTTAGTTCCTATCTACTCAGCGAATGTTGTGGCTGGTTACCCATGCATTTTGGTGAGATGGACTAGTCACCATATAGACACTCCTATTTTTGAAGCACTCTACCTGTCTTCAGAAGTTCGGTTCTACATCCAGAGACTTGGTGCATGGCTCCAGTGAGACTTGGATTGTATAATTTGTGCATGGCTCCAGTGAGACTTAGATTGTACCAATCTGCCATTGATGGGCATTCAGTTGATGCTCACGCAATTGTCTTCTTGGTTCTAGCCTTATTCCTGTTGCAGTGTGGATTCATCTACAGTTCTTCATCGACGGATTCTACAGTTGGACTTGATTCTTTCTATCAGTGCTAAACATAGTTTGGCATTTCTTTTGGAACAACATTTGGAGGACTCATCATCATCCTTGGTCTGCTCTACCTCAACCTTCACATTGTTCTACATTATCTCCTTCTTCAGTAAAGATTGGGGACTCTTAACATTGTGACATTTGAGCAGTGACTCACCATTGAAGGGGGTTTGCATGGTCTTCTTCATTCTTCTTATGGTGGGGACTTTTTCCTCACTCGAGGTTTGATCCTTTCTAGAGCATGTTTTGTTTCTCTCTTTTGGGGAGGAGTTTTGTCCCATTGGGTTTTCTCCTTTTCTCCGGTTTTATGAGATTGCATTGCATTTGTACATGGGTACCTAACATGGCCTAGTAGCTGGGACCCATCTTGCATTGTTTGCATTTGTGTACATTCTCCCTAAGTTGCACTTAAGGGGGGGTGTTGGTGTAATTAAAAGTGTTGTACCTTTTCTAGGTCGTACACCTTAGTTAAAGTTTATAGGGACTTCATAGGAAGTGGTTGGAGATTTCCACTTTTTGGTGGACTATCATGTCATTATTTTATCCTTCCACCTTTTGTGGACACATCGTAGATCCACCTTTTGTGGATCACTATTTGTGGTGATTATCACATTATCACTTCCATAGGTGGAGTGATAGCACTACAATTGTCTCATGTCATAAGATTCGATGCCGTCCATAATCTTGCCCTTCTATTCTCACCTTGGCTATATAACCAAGGGTCTCCTACTTTTACATAACATAGCTCATCATATTTGCGTCTGATTATTCTTGTCATATTGTTTCTATCTCTCTTATGCTTGTGCTTTCTATTAGGCCTCTAGATCTTGGGTGGCTACCTTTATAGCCAATTCTTACAAATTTGTTCAAAAGAGGTAGGTTTCTTTGAAGTTTTTTGATTCTTTTCTCACATTTCTTTTAATAAATGAACTAGTTTGTTTTGTTTTTATTGTTTTGTTGATTGTTCTCATTCTTTTAAGTTTTTTAGTTTCAAATTTCAATACCAAAATTATTTCAATCTGTTGTGCCTTAGGTGGCATCTGCTTCTAACTCAGGCCAATCTTGTTTCAAAATAAATGCAACCTCTCCCCTTTGGAAATATGTAGAAATGGTTCAACAATGTTCAGGTGGTGGAGTATTTATTTGGATTTGTAGTCATTACAAAGTTCGATATACGAGCTCATACAGTCGAGTGAAAGCCCACTTGTGTAGGATCTCTGATACTAGCATCAAACCTTATCTAGGATCTCTAGAAGGTTATGGCAAAGGCCTTCTAGATGACGTAGTGTTGAAATATATTGCCGAGCAAGAAAAAGCAGAGCAAAAAGCTGTTAGTCTTAAAACAAGCCATCCTTTGAGGAAAGGATCTCGATCCATGAAACCCCCTACACCACCTACTTATCTTCCACCTACAGAAAGCCATCCATTTATGAACATCCCTCAAGAGTAAACCGTGCCCTCATCAAATAAAAGATCTAAGGGACCGTTGGAAGCTTCATTTCAGAATGAGGCAAGAGAGATTGTTGATCAAGACATAGCAAGATGTGTCTATGCCAATGGATTGGCATTCAACGTTGTTCGTTCACCATATTGGCAAAAAAATAGGTGAAATCTATTAATGAGGCTCCAAAGGGTATAAGGGCCACTGAGAAGGTGCGTTGCACCTTATTGGAAGAAAAGGTGATTTGGAAACCCATAAAGGAGTTAATGGTTAGCAGGGGGTGACCATCGTTTGATGGATGGAAAAGATGGGAAGTGCCCATTGATGATATTATTCTTGAGTGTCCCCTAAAGAGGGCAGTAACGAGAGGCGACGTTTAGTGAGGGGCCAATTGAAAGATGGGTCCATTTATTGCCTAACATCCTTTGCCAAGCTATTGAAGAGTGGGCCATCGGAAATGTTGTGCAAGTTGTAACCGACAATGCCAAGAAGTGTAGGAGCTCTTTGGGTTGTGGTTGAGGAGAAGTATCCACACATTTTTTGGACACCTTGTGCTGTCCACTCCCTCAATCTAATGCTACAAAAAATTGGATCCAAAATTGAGTGGATCAAACAGGTGTATGCTAAGGGCGAAGACATCCAAATGTTTATCACCAACCACCATATGACACAAGGAATATTTAGACAATTCTCAAAATTGGAATTGTTGAAGGTAAGTTAATTCTCAATATTTTAAATTTTTAGTTTTCTTTTAATTTTAAATTTTGATTTTGTAAATTTAAATTACATTTTAATTTTAATTTTGATTTCCAGATAGGTTGTAGAGACCCGTTTTTCCTCCAACACAATTGTGTTGAGACGACTTATAAAGGTTTGTGAGGCACTCTGTGCCATGGTAATCAGCCCTAATTGGGCCATATGGAGGCAATCTAGCAGTGAAAGGGCAAATAGGGTCAGGCAAAGGATCCTAGATGAGCGTTGGTGGGATTGTGTTGAGTACCTGGTTAGTTTCACTGAGCCTATACTGAGCATGATCCGTTACACAGACATGGATAGACCTTGTTTGGGAGAAGTATATGATGGTATCAACTCAATGATTGAGAAGATGAAAACCATCATCAATGCAAAAGAGGAAGATCCTAAAGAAAAGTTCTTCAAAGAGCTATAGGAAATCATGGTTGATAGATGGAACAAAATGACCACTCCATTGCATCTTCTTGCTTTTGCATTGAGTCCCAAATATTATAGTCCTAAGATTCTTTCTGCTTCATCAAGAGTTGCTCCATATAGGGATGTTGAAGTGGCTCAAGGGTACAAGGCAGCACTTCAGAGACTCTTCACTGATCGTGACCGACGTGATCGAGTGAGGGCTAAGTTCATGGCTTTTGCATGCTCCGGTAGTGTTGATCAGAATCTTGATGCTCTTCGAGACAAGTACAGGGTGGATGCTCATAGTTGGTGGTACTTCCATGGGCAAGAATACATGCACCTCCAACCAATTGCAATAAAAATCTTATCCCAATTAAGTTTTATATTTGTAATTTTAATTTTAATTTTAGTTTTATTTAGTTAAAATTTGAAAACTCTTAACTATTTAATTTGGTCTTAGTAGGTTGCTAGTTCATCTTCTTTTGAGAGGAATTGGAGTACATACTCCATCCACTCAATAAAGCACAATAGGCTACATTCAAAAAAGGCAGAGGACTTGGTGTATGTGCATTCAAACTTGCGCCTACTCACACACAAACAAAGTTCCTACAAAGAAGGAGACTCAAAGGAAGGATGAGCGAGCAACTTTGGATGCTTCCACAATCACTTAGCTGCACTTATTGATGATGAGTGAGCCTAAAGCGACTCATGAAATTAATTAATTAATGGGTCTCTGCTGATTAAGCGGTGTCTAAAGATGCCACTAATGCTATTTGTGGTTCTACACAAAATGTAGCATCCTAATGATGGATTTGTTTGATGACCCATATGATTCAGATTGATCAATGATCAATAATGGCTGATTGTAAACACTTTGACATTTTATGTTTGAACTTTAATTTATAATTTTACATCATGACATTCGAGTAATCACTAATATTTATTATTTTAATATTTGACTTAGTGACTATGAAAGTGGTGATGTATTTTTTCTATTTTATTAGACTATTACTATGGTGGTGTATTTTGAACTTAATTACTGCTGCAAATATGTATATATTTTTGATTTTTATATGTTTTTTGTAGTGCCGTACCCAAGCCGTACCCAACCCCAAAAAATTGTTTTGCCGAATCCCGTAACGGATTCTCGTACCCGTACTCGAATCCAAAAACAAATCGGTAACTTAGAAAAGAGCAAAACTTCCCTAATGATGCAAAGGCATGGCCAAGCAGTTCTAACTCTCCACATGAGAGAAGAGAGATTTGTAGAGTACATCAAGTCAGTGAGAACAAAAGTGTAATGTGTTTTAGTTTGTAGTATTCCTCTGTTTCTCTACAAATGTGTGATTATTTCTTAGTTCAATGATGCAGAATATTTTTTGAAAAAAGAAAGTTGTGTCATAGTCCGCTTTCAATCCAACAAGCAAAAATGAAAGCTCAGCCTCTTGGAATGAAAATGCTTGTTTGCAAAACAAATGAATAAGAATGAGGTAGTTAAAGGTGTTTGAAGTATTTAGAGGTCCTTTTTAGAGATTTCCCCTTAAGTGGTTAAAAGTCAAGCTCCATAAAACATTAAAAAAATGCTCAAAAACACACTTTTTCGATGCCTAGGCATGTGGGTTTTGTCTTGGTTCGTCTGGGTTCTGTCTGGGTTCTGCCCAGGTTCTCTTGGATTCTGCCTGGGCAAACCAAACCCAAAAATGAAGGACTGGTGAACCCGCAGTGACAGAACCGGACCCAAACCAAAGCTGAAAATAGAAAGAGACACACAGTAACATAGGATAGAGTAATATTGACATTTGGGTGATAAATTTTAGAATATGACTTTGTAGAAATTTAATGATAAGAGCTTTCAGCGTGTACTATGAAATTTTTACAAAGAACTTTCCTATTGTGTTTGTTTTGTTCTACATCATACATGACGTATTAGCATGTAATTTGGACTCTTTTGTCATGGGTCCATATACTTAAATATGTCCTAGAATTGAAGCTAAACGAACAGTCTCCTGAGGTGGCCTAAGATGAATATCCTTTTTGCACCTAAAATTGGGACATGGGCCTCAATTTGAATAAAGTGCTCCTTAGTTTCCACCTTGTTGAGAGAAACTATGTCCTTCTCTAGCTTAATAATTGATGGGAGAGAAAACGCCCAGGCTGGCTAAATTGCAATCATCAAGCAATGTGACCGATTAAGTTGGTGATAATCAGGTAAATATTTTTACTATCCTTGATAGGGAGTGGAGTTTTCAAATTGTTGGACAAAGATGAGGTTGAGAGTGATTTAGATGACAAAGACTAGGAGGAGCTGGTTGTTTTTTGGGATGATGTGGAGGGTGAGTTGTATAAGGAGTACAAGCTACTACTAGATTTGCTGCTTGAAGCACATTTGAAGTCTCCATAGACTACTTCTATTGTCGTTTTGAATGTTTCTGGGGAGGTCTCTGTTGGGGTGTCTACGACTTGGGGCCTTCCTGGGGGCTTTCTTTCCTCTACGGTTTCCCCTTCTTCTATGAACATTTTTGGTTTTGAGTTGGTTTCCCCTTCATGGAGCTTCTTCTTGTGGTTGGGCGATTTTTGGGGTGTGGACTCGGTATAGGCTTTTGAGGTGGAACCTTTTCTTCGAAATGCAATTTTGAAGCTTTAGGTCTTTCATACCTCCTCTATGGCATGGCTCTATAGGCTCTTGATGTGTCCTTGCAAGTCGGCCCTTTTGATTTGGTTGCTGAGGCAAATGCTGGGAGGTTTGGTGCTCCTAATGCTGTGTTGGCTGGGGTTTCTTCCGTTGTGCAATTGGAGGGTGGTTCCTCTTTGTGTCTACATGTTCTTAACCTAGACCTGGATATAGTTTCGACCATCTTGGAACAAACTTGGCTCTCTTTTGAGGATATAGGATGTTGCTGTTGACATATCTATTTCCAGCATGGAGTTTGCCCTCATTGGGAGATTCTTGGGTACTCATTTGAATATTGATGCTATTTGGGGTTGGGTTCTAAAAAAGAGCTTGTGACTATTTGGGTGGTTGCATGGCCAATGGTTATTTCTTATTCTCTTTCCTTTCCCTTGAGGATAGTATTGGTATTCTTTAGGGAGGTCCCTGGCTCCTCAATAAAATTGTTCTTTTCTTGAAAAAATGGACTAGTAGTTTTGATGCAACTAGGGACTGCTTTAATAGGGTCTTGATTTGGGTTAGGCTCCCAAGACTTCCTTTGGAATATTGGAATGAAGTGATCATATGAGGAATTTACAGTGCTCTTGGTTAATTTCTATCAATTGATGAAGTCATCTAAGAAACGTTTGGTTTTTGTAATGTCCCCTTTTGGGGATATACATGATTTTGCCCAAAAAATAACAATTCCAACAAATGCAATTTATTTACAAATAGAATTCTATAAAATTACATAATTGCAATACAATTTAGAGATAATATTAATTAATTAACATCAAAGCATTAATATCAAGGATCTATGATCATATGCAAATAATCTCTATTGAAATAAAAATATCCTAAATTCATTCGTATCTATTTCATAGCTTATTTCCAATAGCATATTAGGAATTTGGTGGG
Source organism: Sequoia sempervirens (assembly GCA_007258455.2). Lineage (NCBI taxonomy): Eukaryota > Viridiplantae > Streptophyta > Pinopsida > Cupressales > Cupressaceae > Sequoia > Sequoia sempervirens. The sequence goes on along the minus strand of VDFB02390475.1, from coordinate 3,325 downwards.
AAAGCATGATAGGATGTCAGGAACTTGTCTTCCTCAATCAAGCCCAAGGGCACAAAATGAGCCTTCAAGTCATTTGGCCCCTTGGCCCTTGGTATTGGCACATCCAACTTGGGGTTGGTGTACTTGATGAAGGAACCGGTACTGCTGCATCTTCGTATCAAACATTTCATATTGATTCAAAACATGGTTGCAATAACTTAATTTCTACACAATATATATATATATATATATTCTTCAATTTGATTTTTTGAATTCTTTCAATTGCTTATTGATGTCTTGGATGATTGATATTTGAATGATTGTTGTCTTAATGATTGATATTTGAATGATTTGAGGCTAGAATGGTTGATGCTTGAATAGTTGATGTCTGAATGATGAATGTTTGTATTTTGAATCTTTGATTGATTGAATGAATTGATAATTTATGATGATTTGCTGATTGATTGTTTGCTTGATTTGATAATATGATGGATTTGATGGATTCATGAGTGATGATTGAATGAGTGTTAATTTGATGCATTGGTAAGTGATGATTGTGTTGTACCCCAAAATTAAAATTTTTGTTACACTTAGACATTTTGAAGAAATGAGTAAAAGTCTTGTCAAATCAGTCAAAAAGGTCAAAATTTGGTGTGCATGTCTTGCATGGAGGGTTAAAACACAAAATTTTCAATTTCTGACGATCTGGGTCTGCTAAGAGCAGCTTAACCTACAAAACCCAGATCTCAGTTTTTCATCCCTAAATTTTAGGAAAACTGCTATTTTTAGAAATTTTCTCAAAATAGTAAAGTTTTTATGGGTTTTTCTGGGTTTCTTTCGAAACGGATAATCGCAAAATTTTCTAAAAATAGAAAAATTTCTAAAATAGAAAGTTGGTCCATTGTGGTCCGAATCGATTTCGATTGGCTCAAATGTAACCGTGACAAATGGTGCAAATGTGACCTTTAAATAATCGGCTTTATTCTATCTGGTCTATTCAAATTTTTCGTATATATCTGGAGTTCCGAGGTCATCAATGGAGGTCATCCGACTGCCAGGCGTTAATTTTAGCATTCAAAACTTCCAGCAGAAAGTGAAATGATGAACATGCACGAGGATCGAGGAAGAAAAGTGAAAAGTCATGAAAATTTTCTAAGTCTGCTAAGTTTGGGCGCCCCAGTTGAAGAAAGGCGCCCACCTTTTTAGGGCACCAGATGAAGAAATTAGGGTTTGGATCTCCAATAGAAGTTGTTCAGTTTTCAGTCAGCTTCGCGATGGATATCCCCGTCAGAGCATCTGATGATCCAGTCTCCGGCAAATTCAAGTCAAAGTAGAAGGTATGAAGTGAAAATCTGAAACTTGAAGTTGAATAAATTATGAATTTTTCTAAGTCTGGAGAAACTGGGCGCCCTAGGAAGAGAAAGGCGCCCAACTTTTCAAGGATGCAGACAGAGGAATTTGCAGTCAAAGCTATAACGGGATGTCTTCAGAATTCAACTGGCTTTGCAGTGAGCTATTCAAAGATTTATTAAATCCTGAGCTCGCAGTCATCGATTCAAAAGGTCGTAATGTGAAGGTCCCGACGAGTTGGAAAAGAGAAATTCAAAGCAAAAGTGAAAAGTCAAAAAATAAACTAAGGTTATAGATCAAGTTCTCAAATAAGATAGGTTTCAACCTTTGAAGGGTAAAATCCATTTTGACAAAAAGTTCCGTGAGCACTCTTCATTCGCCGGCCAGAATGAGTACGCCCATCGGGCCAATCCGACGCCTTGAAATTAAGATCCAACAAGGTCATCTGAAGAAGTGAGAGACCTGAATAAATTGGAAAATTTTCTAAGTCTGATGGAAGTGGGCGCCCGAGTTGAAGAAGGGCGCCCAAATTTTAAAGCCTCCAAATGATGGAATTTGCAGAAGTAACGTCCAAGAAGGCCTCGCCAAAATCAGTCTGGCTATCCAACGAAACACTCAGACAGTCAGTCCGATCAACGTAGCTCCCGGAACCGAAGATTCACCAGAAGATCAAAGGGAGAAGGAAGAACTTGGAAATCAGGAAAAATGGCTAACACTGAAGAAGTTGGGTGCCCCTAGAAGGAAAAGCCTCCCGTGAATTCGGAGGCCGAGATCAAATTTTTAGCCGGAGGTGCCTCCAGAACATCTTTTTCAGAATCAGTCAGGCTTCGCCGTGAATCACTCAGCTCGTCAGTCGGGTTGATCTGTCAACGAGAAATCAGAGGCGAAGTGGCATGTTAAAATGGAGAAAAGTTGAAAAAGTGGAAATTTTGACTAAGTCTGGTGAAGTTGAGCGCCCCTCTTGGAGAAAGGCGCCCAAATCTTCATGCCTTAGAGTTTTTTTTGAGATTTTCAAAATTTCAAAATTGTGAGAAGAGGAAGATGGCGTCCAAGTTGAGAAGATGAGATTTAGGGTTTTGAAATAAAAGCAGAAAAAAAAAGCAAAACCTAAAATCAAAACCTAAGTCTATTTAACACTTCTTTTCAATGTATTTTTCATTATTTTTGCAGGTAGCATCCAGAGGAGAAAGTTGGAGCAGCAAGTTTGAGAAATTTTTGTGATTAAAGAATTCATAGTTGCTGGTTTTACATCAGATTTTTCAGACCAGCAAGCATAAACCATTGTTCTTTCAAGCTTTTTGTTCCAGAAGATCAAGTTTTTCAAGCAGGAGGCCAAGGCTTTCAATTTTTCAGTCATCTGTGTCTTTTTGCCTCCACCTTCTGAAGAATTTTTCAAGAACTTCATCAAGTTGCAGCAAGTGCTTTTATCTTGCATGTCAGTAAAAACCTCAATGCATTCAAATTTCAACCATCTGGGTCCTTTCCAATCAGTCTTCTGAAGAAAACCCATATCGCAGCTTTTTCCAAAAACCTAGGGTTGGCTGCTTTTTCAATCAAACGTCAGTTTTGCAAATCCAATCAACTGGGTCCATTTCTAACGACATTCTGAACAAAACCCAGATGCCAGCTTTTTTCGGGAAAAATTGAAGAAATTAGGGTTTGCTGCTTTTTCAGTCAAAATTCAAGATTTTCAAAAACGGACGATCTGGGTTGTCTTGTATCGTCATTCTGAACAAAACCCATATCTCAGAAAAAATTCTCAAAAAATTCGTCCGTTGAAGCACAAAATCAGCATTCTAAAAATAGAAATTGTTCAAGACTTGTCTGAAACAGGGCGAGTTTACAGTCATTCTTCAAGTTTTCTGAAATGGAGTACACTCCTAATGTTTTCAAGTCCGAATCAGCACTTTTTCACAATTACATCAAAACAGCTGAGACAGACTTGCATCATGTCAAGCCGGTATTCGATCTTCATCCATTGGAGAGAGCAGGCAAC
>VDFB02390474.1:0-23989 GCA_007258455.2 Sequoia sempervirens | reverse complement strand
CACAAAGATTCATTGTGAATTCTACTCAATACCATTTGAATATACTTCTTTTCAAATTCAAACAAAGTAACTTTCCTCCAAACGTCCAACCTTTTCTCAACTAATACTCTGTAGGCATCATGATTCTCTTTCAATTCATTTTCCCAAAGCATATTCAACTGAACTGATGACATCTCTTCAATCTTACTGTAAACGAATGCATAGATATCTTTTGTAGGAAACACTCTCAGAGGGATGCAAGAGAATGCACCAACAGGCTCTTCTGACACATTCCTCATATATTTCTTCAGTCTAGCTTTATTCGCACAATTCATAATCTTTGAATTATCCATCAATAAAAGTAAAAGATTGTGCAAATAGGAATACCTCTGAAATGAATAGATGTTTTATTTCTGGAACTCACTTTGACTGTTACTTTCTTCAAATTCTGAAACTATGAATTCCCTTCCAAACTTTGCATGCTTTTCTGAAGATACATAGGCCTTTAATGCTATATGATCTTATTCCTTCCATTCTGAATGATTCTGCAATAATTTCAACTTGCTGGTAGATTGCCTTGAAAACTATGTACGCCTCAATTCTTTCAAATTCTACAGACCTCATTATTCACACATGTGAAAAATACCTTAATCTTGTTACCACATTAAATATACTTCTATCATGATATGACACACATAACAATAAGGGGTTTATTAGATTTTTTGATGATTGATCCCCCTTAGCCGCTGCTTTCAATTAGAAATTGACAGGAGTATTTGTATCAGAGGTCGGCATAGATAAAACTAATGAATCCTTTCTCCAAATCCTTTCCATTTCTTTTCTTGTCACTTTTGGATCAAAGGTTTGATCATTCTTCTTTTCCAAATAGATGTTCTTCTTTCTTTTGTTGTTTGTACCAGGATGTTCCAGTTTTCTTCACTTACAACAAGTAACATTCTTCTTTCCATTTTCCTTTTTATCTTTATATCCATTCTTCTTGCCCTTAGAATCATTATTTTTGCATTCCTTTACTTTCTGACCAAATTTCTTGCAGGAATGACAAACGCCATTGAAATATAAATACCTTTTTGCATCATGCCTTTTTACAGGAGTTTTTTTGGAGTTGCTTCTTCACTCCTTGAATTGTTTATCCTTGTACCACATCTTCTTTTCAATTAATTTATTTGCTTTAGAAATTTGACCTTTTCAAACCCTAAACTACTCTTATCCCTTTCCATTCTTTGAGAATTAATCAAGTCATCAAGCACTGCCAAGCTTATCTTAAATTTGTCTTCAAAATATTTTCTTTTTCCAAATTAGATCTTAGAATTTCTACTTCTAATTCAAGCTTCACGCATTCATCCATCTTCTTTTGAATTTCAATTTCTTGATATTCTTGAATTCTTTTCTTCTCATCGAATTGTTCTTGTAGGATAGTAATGATTTCTTCTCCTTCAGTCAATAGATTGTTGGGTGAAAATTATGTAATCCCTTTAACAGATTACAAAACTTGCCTTCAGCCATAGCTGTGTGAGATACAATCTCTCCTCTCAGAAATGGGAGGCCCCCTTCTTACTGCTTCTTGAAACTAAGTAAAACTAATTAAGTATTCACAATGATGTACACTACAATTAAGATATGGGGGTGTGTCACATTCATAATTCTCTCTTTCTTTAGAGAATATGTTTTACAATGCTTCACGGTTTTGAGTTGCTGATATGATATAACTTCAAACTAAAAAGAAATCAGTAATTTTGATATCCTTATCTTGTCAAAGAAAAGACTAAGAACACTAGCATAATAACGATAAATGATTAAAACAAGAAAACTCACGAAGGCACAGTCATTTTGTAGCTTTCACTAATGAATCCTTTGAGATACGTAACCAACATTGTATTAGAAGCACAAAGTCTTCTAGATACTCCATGATAGATCCACAAATAGCATGAAAAAATACAAGCACAAAGTCTTGTAGAGAGTTCACCAATAGCATTCAATCAAATAACATAAATTTGAATAAAGGAGTGTAACACAAATTTTACACAGATTTACCCAAATCCCTTTGATCTCACTCACTAATTGCTACCAATCTCAATCAAATCCAAAAGATAATTGATCCAACACAAAGTCTGGTATGCAACTTTCTTCTTTATTGATCAAAATAGATACACAAAGTTTCATGTATTTGCTTCTCAAAATGGGTATCACTTCGTTGAAAAAGATAAAAGATGAAGATTACAAAAGAATTCCCTCATATTTATAAAAGAGAGGGAAGAGCAAATCTAGGAAAAGTAGATGAGAAAATTTAGGAAAGTTAGGTGAGTAAATTTAGGAAAATCCCACCTAACAAGTCGACTTATTCAAAAATGTTGTCCATATTTTTGGGAAAATATCTTTGTTTTTACATGTAATTACATCTTGGAAAAAGACATGTAAGATGTCGAGAAATATTTACAAAATGCGTAAATGAAAGCATAAAACTATCTAACACTGGAGATGAAAAGAAGTCTTCATGGTTCCTTGCATTGGGCGTGGAAGTCTTCATGTCTCTTCTTTGTCTCCAAGACGAATGCCTCATCTGGACCAACAGTGCAATCCACAATGGTGTGAAATTTTGTGATTGATCTTCTGGCAGATGAGTGAATCTTCTTGCATCTATTAAGATGCGTCTTGAGATTATCAAGAGAAATCCTTATGTCACAAATTGCATGCATGGAGGTCTTTGAAAAGTTTTCATCCTCCACTTGCTTCATGAAGGCTTCCTTGTGGATCTGTGAAAGTTCAATGGCCGGAAGGAAAATATGATCTTCATCAAGGAGCTTACCTAATAACTCTTTAATTCCATTTTCTAGGATAACACGATGTCCTTTGACATCTTCTTGTACTTGGTGGATATCTTCGATAGGAGACTTGATCACTTGAACACGGTGCTTGAGGGATTCTCTTACCTCCCCATATTTCTCTTTGTCCGGAATTACCCCAACTTCCACCAACTTAATGAGCTTTGCCTCTTTCATTCGTGACCAAAATGAGAGACATTTTTCCATCTCTTTTTTTGCTTGGGAAAGCATGCCTTCTTTTGTATCAAGATCTGATTTTAGCTTGGCTATCTGAGTGGCCTTCTCATCTGCAATGACTATGACTTGCGAACCATGTTCTATCATTTCATCAATGAAATCATATAACACTTTACCCTTGGAGGAATTTTTTTTCACTTTTTTCACTAATGGTTCCTCAAGGCTTATCATAGCCAAAGGTTGTACATTTCTTGAAGAGCTTGCTAGTTTCCTCAAAATAGCTACATAACACTCAGCCTTCTTCTTGTACATATTTCAAGCTTGTTCCATCTTGTCAAACCTTCCTGCTAAGGCATCCAAGACCAGCTGTGCATCTGCCTTTGCACTTTCATTTGTCACTTTGTTGAGTTAGAATCTTGTGACTATGTAGTCCTCCATGTTAACATCACCTTCCTCTTGTTGGGGTAGACCAATCTCTACAAACTTATGACCAATTTTTTCAACATGAAGCCTTGAATGTACCTTCACCTTTTTCTTCCCCTTGGCTTTTGGAGGAGCTATCTCTTCAAGATCAAGCTCTTCTAGAGAGATAATTTTTTTCTTTCGCTTCGATACTTGAGAGACCAACCAAGGAGGAAGGGAGGAAGTATATGCTTCTTGACTCACTGTCAACTCTTGTGTCATAGCTACTTCTGTAGAAATGATTGGTATGGTAACAATCGGGGTAGTATCTGTCATGATTGCTCCAGTAGACTGCATACCAAGTTGACTCTGCAAAGACTCATTCATAAATTTGTTGAATTCAGCTTTAGATGAAACGTCAAAAGATGGAGATGACAAACTTGGGATGGATGAGGGAGAGCTTAACAAGACATCAACAGTTTGTAGGTTTGAAACTATAGGAGGATTGGCAAGCACGGTTGATACTGCAGGGGGAAGAGAAACATCCACTGCATGTATGATAGATGTGAGAGGAGGTGAGGTAGGAAGAGGAGGTGGAGGAGTGTTAGGATTGGGAGGTGTATGAGGAACATTTGACATTTGAGGTAATAGGTGATGACGTTTGGGGAAGATCTTCGACAACATTTTCATGTGGATATAGAGATTGTTCATTGTCATGCCCAAGTTCTTCCTCATTACCTTCTTTTTATCCTTCATCTTTTTCAGACTCTTCTTCTGTAGACTCTTCTTCTTCAGATTCTTCACTTTCATTTCCTTCTTTGAAATTTTGTTCCTCAGAAGCAAGCTCTTTTCCTTCTGCATGTGTAGGTTTAGATCATGTTTCCTCTTATTCTTCAACAACCTGTGTAACTTTCTTACCAACGGTGAACTTGATTCTAGGACCTCTTTGGGAAGAAGAGGGAATAGCCGCTTGTTTGTTCTTTGAGTGGAGTTCTGGTTTTTAACTGGTTTCTACTCCTAGTGCTTCTCCTTCTGATTTGATCTTGAAAGATTTCATTTGGAAACCATGTTTATGAAACCATTCTACTATGTTGTGCAAGATGGGAGCAAGCCTTTCCTTGATAGAGATACTTTCCTTTTTAGACCATTGAATCAGAGGTAAGGGCCTCTTAGCAATCTCATCTTCTTCATAATCAAAGTTTAAGATGTCACCAAGATCTTGGAAATCCTATAGTAGATCTGCTACACCCAACTCTCTAATTTTCTCTATTGTTAACCTACAAAAGTCCATTTTGGGGATGTCTTCTTCATTCTTGTAGTCCACCCATATGTCTTCAAAGTGGTAGACATGTTGGTGATCTTTTTTCAAAATTATCTTCACATCCTGGTAGTCAAAGTCAAATCTATATTTGTATGTCCTGATAGTTATGATTTTCATTTCTACATAGACAAACTTTTCCTTTTGTACACTATGAATAGTATACCTTCCAATTGTCAATGGAAAATTGAAACCCAGTTTGTGAATTCTCATATGTTCCTTGTGGATTGAGATCAGTTGTCTACATAGCTCCATGAGTATCCACTTATTTGAGGGATATCTGGGCAACATGTAAGGGAACCCAATATAGCAACCTACCCTCATATAGGTGAAAGTTGGAAATTTCAAAAAGATACAACCAACCTTACTCACCACTTTTTATGCCTCATCCGACACTCTCTTCTTTTGAAGAGTTGGATCAAAACTGAACAACAAGAGTGCAAAGAAGGCATTTGTAATTCTTCTGAAATGATGAAGAATTTATTTGAATTTCAATTAATAAAAATATTCATACACAGGTAAAAAATGTCGGTTTCCCTTTATAGATAGCCCTGGAAATTTCCTCATCACAACAACAACATATACCAAATAAGAAGTCATGTAGAACTTCAAAGTGGTTGGCACATTTATCAACTACTCATGAATTTCATCACTGATTTGAGTTCCCCAATTAATATGAGCTTTCTTTCTCTTCATGATCCAGATATATTCATACATCCACTCCTGAAAATGAGATGACTCAGGCAATCCTTTAACCCTGCTCAGGAGAGTAATCATATCCCTGACATCTTCTTTGAAATCACTCATAGGAAGCAACCATTGCCCATCTTGAGATAGTAGGCCTAGGTGTTTTCAACCATTGGCTATTAATCAAATTTTTAGCCTTAGTTAGATCTTGATCATAAACCTCCTGTGCCTGTTGCATCGAGATATTTGTATATTGTTCCATGTGGGGAACCCGTAAAACAATATCAAAGAATTTAGGATCTAGTTTCATCATGGCTTGTCCTGAAGAGTCTATTACACTTTTGTTATCTCTAATGTAGTGAGATGCAACCTGGAGAAAAAACTCTATATTATGAGCATAAGTCAGGAATGTGGATACTAGGTACAAATTGCTATGGACAAAAGCTCTCAAGCTGTTCTAAGGGATTTTTCTCAATTCTTTATACAAAATCCTCAAGGTCTTGATGACCAACTTTGGTGTCTTTAATTTCATCCACCTTGAAGATCACCATGGTAGGTGGGAAGACACCCTGATATTTGTATTTCATTTTTCCCTCTTTCTTAGAATATGCCAAAGGCTTCTTTGTTGTCATCTAGAAACAACAGGATCAAGGGATATCACCTTCTTAGATCACCTGACGAGATCTCGAAAGGAACTTTAAGAATAGTGAATCAACAAATATTAGGAGAAAATGCAATGTTGGAAATCATGAGACAAGCAGGAAATTTGGAGCAAGTGTGAACGAGCTATTTTGCACGGAAAACACAACATGGGCGAAGAAATGAGGTTTAGAGTGCAAGCAGAGTGATTTTAGAGTGTTAATGGAAAAAACTACTTTTATGTGGGAGCACTATAAATTAGCACTCCTACACTTGGGATAGTGATTTTACATGTAGGGGCACTGATTTTCAGTGCTCCTACATGTGTTGGCACTTTGAGAAATTAAAGTGTTGTGCGTTGAAAATCAGGGCACCTGCATTTCTGAGAAGTTCATTTGGAAACAGGTGTTGAAGCACTACATTTTAGCTCTTGAGCATGTATGGGGAAATCTTGTAGTTTATGCTCAAGTGTTGATTTTTCAGTGCTTAAGTATTTCTTTCATCCTCCAAAACCAAATGCATAAGCGAACAATTTTACCGCTTCTACATGTGTTGGTAGAGATACTCTATGTAGGAGCAGTGATTTTCACCACTCCTACATTGGAGTTGTTAAAAATATTGAGTGTAAAGGCGGATAAAACATTGCTTTGACATTAAAGGGTAAGGTAGACTTATTGTTTGAGCGGTGATTTTCAGCACTTGAACAATTGGAAGAATAGTGATAATCACCATTATAAATCATTTGAAAACTTTGACATATTTGTTAAAACAAACAAATTCACCCCTTTTACATTTGATGACGTGCAAAGAGATAAATAAAGACCTAGGGCATGATTTGATTGAGTAAAGATTAATAAAAAACCTAACTAGAACGTAGATTCAAAAGCAAGTAGAGAAAAAGAAAAGACGTAAGAAAAAGAACATACAACGCACTTGGAAGAGACGTCAAAACCCTAGCTTGATAAAACATGAAAAAATATTTAGGTGCAGGTATGCTTGGCGTTGGATAAAGACCAACTCGACAAGGAAGAAAGAATGGTGAAGAAATGAGGAAGGATTAGCATAAAATGATTTTATTTAGTCACTTAAAAGTGTCATTAATGCAACTCAAAAACCACATTAATGAAGGTGTTAATTATGGCGCAAAAGATGCACGGGTGATGATTTTCACTGCTTGTGCATGAAGTAGACTTGAGTTGAACAAAAGTGCACAAGTGGTGAAAATCACCGCTTGTGCATATTAAAAACTTGACAAAGGAAAAAATGCACTAGTGCTGAAAATCAACGCTTATGCATTTCAAATGGTGGCAAAGTGTAGGAGCCCTGATTTTCAATGCTCCAACACTCGGAGTTGAAATTTCACTAAGGCACATGTAGGAGCACTAATTTTCAACACTCTGACATGTTTCACAATTTGACTAACTCCCAAAGGTTGAAAGTTGACGAAGATACTCGTTTTGAAGCTCTTCAAAAGACAGATGGGGGGAGAACACTCAAACAGAATATTTGAAGTTCTGGACAGTGCATCGAAGTGGATTGAAATTTGCCTTGCTTTACGTGCTTGAAGCACACAAAACTATGAAATGGACAAGTTTCGTAGGGGGTTATCTCGTGAATTCGATGTAGCTAGATTCGAGGATAACATAGATGCCATGAATTCATACATGTGCTTTGTAGATTTTCAATGTGCTCATTTTCTTTTATCAACTTGTCCTTTAGGGCTTCCATTTTTCTAAAAATTTAGCAGTGACCACTTTCGAGGGAAAAAAATTCTATATTCAAATTCTGAGACCTTCCTCAAGCTGTTAGTCTTCTTCCAAGGAACCAAGCTCTAATACCAATTATTGGACATCCAAATACTGAGAGGGGGGTGAATCGGTATTCCAAAAATGGATGATAAAATCCACTTAATCATTATTACTATTTTGACTAAATTAGCAAGAAAAAACATAAAACCAAGTCAATGCAACACACACATGAACACTAGGATTTTTACGTGGAAAACCTAGAATGGTAAAAACCACTGTGAGGGTTAACTCGTAATATATTATATTTGGATACAAAATATTATGGGGCTCATTGCAAGGACTCACTATCCTTAAAAGGCTCACAACCTAAATACAAAAGATGGCTCGCTACCAAGATACAATGATAGTGGCTCACTACCAAAGAATGAACTGATGGAATACACCTTCAATGTGCAGGATTCAGTTCCACTGAAGCTCAGAATAAAAAGCACTGCATTGCTCAACAAATCTATACTACTGATAAAGCATTTAAGCTCTAATCTTCTTCTTCGTTGACTTGCTCGCACACGCACTCACACTTTTCCTTTCTTGCTATCTTCCTTCTCTTCTTCCACACCACACCTACTTCTCTTTCGACTTATATATATAAAAGCATATCTTATTCATCAATTAGGTCGGCCTAATTGGATGAACACGAAATAACCAAAACCTTCTTCGTTGACACCATATAGGATTCAATATTTTATCCATGTAGCGCATTATGCCAAGTCGGCTATTAGTCTTCATAATATATTGCATTCATTGAGTCGCCCAAGACTAAAAAGCACAATTCTTCAAACCAGAAAATAATCCTCAAAGCAAACACCTTCCAAATCTGAGAACACATTAATTTCCCATCATACTACCGGTAAAGAGACTATCAACACAATCGTAGTATAAGAATGTTCACCTTAGTAGAATGCAAAGTCTACCACACAATACACCACAACCATAACAATAGTAGTATATAGAGTTGAACTCTGTCAAAGATAAATTTTTGTTCATAGATAAAAGAATGTCTCAAGATCCAATAAAAAGTAGTCTGAATGATTCAATAAAACATGGTTAGGAGATTAGAGTCATGTCAAATCTTGCAATGAGTTCCAGACTCAAATACCAACATATTGATCCATCACAAAGGAGTATTACCGACAGAGAACAACTTCCGGTAAACCAAGAAAATTTTCCATATAATCAACACCACCTAGTTATTACCATGTTGACATCAGTGACAACATAGAAATAACCAGCCCAACCATCCATACTTCATGCTCATGTTGCAAGGCTTCCAACTAACATATTTTTTTAAATGTCATAACATTACATAAAGGAATAAGATAAGAATACAATAAGACATTTAATATTTCTTTTAGATATCAACATTACAATTTATCAACAATTATAGAGTTTGCAAATAAATTGAAGGAGTTGCTATATTCTAATTCTATCTAAGTCTTCAAACAAATACATTTATTTTTAATAATAAAATGATATAAAATCCAATATCCTCAATGAGTGTAAGCAATCTTGCATGGATGGAGAGCATCATTAGAGCACTTTACCTCCAACCATAGACTAGTGGTCCCTCACACATCTTCCTAATAGAAGTGGCTCGACCCTTCAATGAGAACTAAGTGTAAAAGTACTACATTATCACATATAGTCTACCATGCATCCCTAGATACCTTTTAGTGACATGCCATTTAATAATATGAAAAAAATTGTAAATATTATGAGCTAAATATTCATGCAACAAGCATTACTTTTGCCAAATATTTTATTTCAATCATATTCCAATAATGGATATGTGTGCCATAAGTTCACACTATCATCTCTTGATCAAATAGTTCAACAAATATAATTTGTTACAACTTAGATGAAAATTGAGAATGCATTTGTAATACATCATAACGAGTATAAAAACCCTAGCATACCCAATGTATGAGTGAGATTCAAACTATTTTATTGTTTAACCACTAAAAATATACTATTTTAGGCATACAAACTTATCCATGATGAATATAAGTCTTGAGTGAGCACTCAAGTATTAGTATGGATAGGCTTACAAAAGAATATTCACTCAAATATATCTTAAAATTAGTTTAAAATATCTTAGAATAATGATTATTAAATCTTACAAAGATGGAAATTTCACGTCTTTTCAAAAGTATTCATACCATATATTAAGAAAATCCTATTCATAACCATTTCCATGGTCACACTATTAGTATATCAATGCAATAACACTATTTACAATCCCTAATTGTTTGAATCCCACTTTACATAATTTGTAATCGAGTATGCAATCCAAGAATAGCAATCAATAAAATTATACAACACACCTTTATGTTGTTATAAAGTTGTGATAGACATAGCATTCTTTCATATTACAAAATTCACACACTACCAACAGTGTTATATAAATAATTAGTATAAGGTTATATGATGTAAATATGCCCACTTAAAAAACCTATGAGCTATATATGTGTATAAGAATATTATTATACAAAATGTTTTACAACATATCAACAACCCTATAAAAGTATTTGAATGTAAATAAAATAGACCATCAAGTGTGTGGTGTGTGTGTGTGTGTGTGCATTTGATAGGTAAGTGCTACCAAAGTGGGCAGCTCCCATATAACAAAATTTTAATAAAAAGAGCTAAGAAATAGTAGCTCCTATAAAATTACACCAAACCCTTAAAGGGACGCATTACATTTTATATTTGAGTTGTTACTTCCGATTTTGGAATGTGATCACAAATTCATCTAATGGACCCCAACATATTTTTGATATTTCTATATTTTTCCTCTGCATCACTTTCCATTCAGAGGGGGACAAAGAATATTGATCATTTATTATAGACTAGAAACCCTCCCCAAGAAAATTTTCAATGACATGATCAGAAGGGGCAACCATTTTTTTGTTCTTGCTTTGAATAGGGCATGAAGTCTCATCTATAACTAAAAAGGATTCCTTTAGTATTTTCCCAATCTTTGAAGGTTCAATTTTCCTTTAATCAAATTGATAAGCTATGGAGGAAGATAGAGGATTCTCTAAAGGTCCATCCATAGTGTAAAGTTTTAGGAGGGCATCTTTCCATCATATAGCTTAATCACCGGTGAGCCGATCTGCCATCATTTTCGGCAAACGCATGCGCCCTGCAAGCGTTTGTCACCAAAAAAGCCAGGTTAATGCCATCCCAAATATCCGGCAATCAACCGCACTCACCTTAAAAGCAAATTTTCACAAATAAAGGTTTCAAAGCACAAAGACTTGATATAAGAAATAATTAATGACGGAAATTAAGGTTTGAGATGAACACCTGCCTGTTGGTTTTGAGAATATTACCGAACAACCAGCTGCCCGTTGATTTGTTTGCCCAGGCATGAGGACGACTAAGAAAGATGTCCAGACTGATCTAATTTGTTCATTTGTTGATCCTGACCATTATCATTATTGAGGGGTTTGTTTTCCCCCATGCAAATAATATGAGTATCCTAAATAGAGACTGATGCTATTTGAGTGAAACCTAGTAATGGATTATTAGGGCATGATTTGGGCCTTAAGGCAAAAACAATAGGCGGGTGAACCAAATTAGGGCATGGAGAATCCTTCAAAATAGTTTGTGAAGCATATACATTTTAAATGAAAATTCATCAATTGTCAAAGTATTGGAGGATATAGAGATATTGAATTTATCAAGAGGATCATCCATGTAGAGATGAGAAAACTGATTCACAAAGACCTTCAATGCAAGAGAATTTAGTAATGATATCAACAACTATATATATAAAATAGTTGTAGTGTCAAAAATTACATATGTTACAATTTCACACTTGTGCATTGTACCCATGTTAATTTTGATATTTATGATAAATTATATCTTGATTTTAAAGATTTTGATTCCATGATTGAAAAATATGAAGCATTAATGGCATACAATTTGAAAATAAGCATAATTCCTTTGGAGTACAACACTACATGTAGACATTTCAAAGAGGTCGACCTTCTCAAGGGAGGTTGACCATATACAAATAATAATAATTTATAATTCCCCCAAAGAGGGATTAACCCATTTCAAAGAGGGGTGATTTTACAAAATACGAACACCAATATGAGATAAATTGAGTCATCCATCATTTACAATTAGTTATAATTCAAAAAAAGTAACACATGGGTTGATCCATCTTCTATATTTCCTTCTTTGACAATGATTATGCTCCTTTGACATTAATGCCAACAATATTTCCAATAAAAAGGATATGTCATAGATGACCACTTAGCTGATGCACCTTCACCTTACATTTTTCCTAATCTAGATATTTTTCTTAATGAAAAATTATTTTCTCTACATGATGGTTCAATATGGAAAAAATATTTTGATGGATCAAAGTGTAGAATAGGTTCTAGAGAGGGAGTAGTTTTTCTCACCTTTTGTTAAATTGATTCCTCTATCTTTTTATTTATAAATTCTTTGTACAAATAAGATCACTAAGTACAAAGCCCTTATTGTTGGCCTATGTGTTGCATTATCAGTAAAAATTGAACACATTCATATTCTAATGCACTTAAGCTAAACTTACGAGTTCTTTATTCAGTTAAATAAGTGCTTTTCTATGTTAACTGAAGTGAGCTATTATTAGATCATTTTGTCTCATTGCATGTGATGTTGAGACTTGTCCTGATATGATCCCTTTACCATTTAGGATTGCTCCTATATATCACTCAACCCTCATTGTATTATCACTTGTGATATCTTGAACTCTCAACCTTTGAGGACTCTTATTTTCCTTGAAGATTCTTGAGGTTCTTCTGTAGCTTTTTCTTGTTGAGGAATATTGCATATATTGTTTGCAGATCTCTTGCGTGGAAGGTGTCTTTGTTTATTGTTTGATCCTGTGGCTTGTGTTTTTCACAATTGGTATTAGAGCGTGGATTCAATGAATCCCTTCTCAATTTATGAGGTTTTTCTCTTCAACAAGGGTTACAAGCTTCATATCTAGAATCCCCTTTTCTTTTTGACAAATTTTGGAGGTGGGTGTTTTTAGGTGCATTTTCGTGTGAAAAAGACCTCACCGTTGGATTCAAAGCTGTCGAGAAAGTTAAATTTGGCTTTTGTTTGGCATGATTTGGACTCCTAAGATCAAATTTGTGAGGGTTTGAAGCAGTTACTTTTTTCCAAATCCAGAGCATAGCTACGATTTTGGAGCATTTTGTTACAAAAAGGACCTCGTCGTTGGATTCAGGAGGCTAATTTAAGAATTTTGACTATAAATTTGCCCTATTTTGATGTCAAAATCTTCTAAGGTAATTTTTTTTGTACAAGGGCTTGCAAGACCCCTGTACGGATTTGTGTGTACGAAGTTCGAAAAATAAAAATAAAAAATCTGCAAGGTTGGCATTTTTTTTAAACTTCTTTTTAGAAATTATATATATATATAAAGTTGCAAGCTTAATTTTTTTTATGGGGCATAAGTTTTTTTGAGGGGCACATTTAATGCCAAGCCAGTACACCACCCAGTATGACCTTTCAGATCACTGGCGGTGGTGTCATTCCCCCCCCCCCCCCACCCCATAGCGGTGGCCTCAAAATATCTGTCGACCACTTTATTTGTTTTTCGGTCACTTCTTGGCTTTCCCAATAGCTTTATAAACCTCGATGGCCTTTACAATTTTTTTCCCCTGACCTAAAAATAATTTTGACCCATGAAATAAATTTTCGGGTACTACTTTTTATTTCCCAACGCAACACAGATTTTCCAATGATTTTTTTGGCATTTCCGACAAGTCAACGACCAAGGATATTTTGGCCAAAAAAAAGCATATTTTGTTCATCGAATATTTTTCCTAGGGGCCAAAAAAAATTTGGCAAAAGGGAATATTCTGTGAAATATTCTACTGACATCAACATGACATCAACCGTATGACCAGCTAGCTAGGGCCCCTTCAAGACTCCTTGGTGCCCTAAAGGGGTTTTTTTTTCTTCTTTTGGGCATAACTTGGGCATATGATATCAAATTTTGGCAAACAAGATATTGTCAAAAAGATGGTTCCACCAACTTTCTAGTGGTGTGGGTCTCATCACCTATTTTTGCTGCCAGTGCATTCTAAAACTTGTTGAAGTCATAGGTGTTGTTTTCAATCCCAAGCTCATAACTTTTGACTGGTTTCTCTGTTTTTCATGATTCCAGTGGCATTGGAACCATTTTTTAGAGCTCTTCACAGTCATCCATGCATTTTTTCTAGATTTCTCTCTAGGTACATTTTATTCAATTTTTTGTGTTTTCACTTTCTGGTGAATTACATGGATGTCTTAGCTCTTGGAAACTTGTCATTTGCATGGAATGACTCATTTTTGGTTGTTATTCATGTATTTTCAGTATTCTATCCTATTTGGGCATTTTAGACATCTTTTTCATGCACATCGCTCTTTTAGACGCATCGAGTTAAAGTGCCATTCTGGTGTATTATTTTTGAGGATTTTGTACATACTGTTGTGCCTTTTGTATTCACACTATGATATAAAGTACCATGGGGGGTTGATTTTTGACTTTGGTTTTCCATCACACCTTTGTCAAATGAGTGTTCCTTCCATGACATCAGTGAATCCTAGTGATTCTTGAATCATTCATGCATGCCTTAGTTTGCACACCCTTTTATTTGCAAGTTGTTTCTCCTAAATGCACTTCTTGGTTCACACAGTTTCAGTGCACCTATCTTGGCTCTCCCTTTTTCAACATTATGGGTGGTTTCTATTGTTGGTGCTAATGCTTCATTAGTTTCATAGTTTGAGTGATCTACTTATCTAGTTCTTGTTCATATGCAACGTACATCAAAGGTTGGTTACATACATTTCAATGAGATTGATCATCTACCATATGGACACTCTTGCATTCCTATTTTTTGGTGGCTACCTTTCATTTTCATTTGATCAAAGATTACTGGGTACTTGTATTTTCAACTTACATCTTGCATGTTAAGTAGTGTCATCGAGATCACTCATACAATTTCATGTATCATTTGTATCTTCAAGTTCTAGATGTTTTCCTTTGTTTATTGTCTAATTTGAGTAGTGTTTTTGGGGACACTCATGCGGATTATTGTCTCTCTCTTGATTAGTGTTCTTTAGACTAGTTGGTACCTATATTGTCGACTTGCATCTTGCATGTTGATTAGTGTCGTTGGGGTCACTTATGAAGATTCATGTACCATTTGTATCTTTAACTTTTAGATGTTTTCCTTTGTTTTCCATCTAATTCGATTTGTGTCATTGGGGACACTCATGTAGACTACTAGCTTCTTGATCTTGACATTTGTATCTTTGAGTTCTAGATTATTTTCCATCTGACTCAAGTAGTGTCATTGTGGGAACTCATGTAGATTCTTGTTATCTTGATCCTGATCATCATTTGTTTTAGAGGAGGTTCTTCACTTTAGCACTGTATTAATCATCATTTGACAATAGTCTACAACTTCGTGCTTCAAAGATGTTCTACATGTTCCTATTTTTTAGGATATTGTTTTGGTTGGAGGCTTCTCAATCCATCACCTTGATTTGGAGGTTTTTTCAATCCTTCATTCGCCTTTCTCTCTTTTATAGAGGATTTTTCTTTGACTGTGGTTTTCTCTAACTGTGGTTTTCTCCTTTTCTACAACTTTGAGAGATCTTTTGTTTGAACATGGGTACCTCACTAGGCCTTGCTTGTCGAGACCCATCATGCATTCTCTTTTTAGGATTTTTAGCTACTCCCTAAGTTCATCTTAAGGGGGGCGTTAGATTAATCATGCATTAACTAATAATTAATTAATCTTTAATTGACTATTAGTATAATTTATTCTCATGCACTTAAGCTAAACTTATGAGTTCTTTATTTAGTTAACTAAGTGTTTTTCTATGTTAACTGAAGTGAGCTATTATTAGATAATTTTTTCTCATCACATGTGATGTTGACACTTGTCCTGATCTGATCCCTTTACCATTTAGGGTTGCTCCTATATAGTACTCAACCCTCATTGTATTATCACTTATGATATCTCAAAATTTCAACCTTCAAGGACTCTTGTTTTCCTTGAAGATTCTTGAGGTTCTTCTATAGCTTTTTCTTGTTGAGGAATATTGCATATATTGTTTGCAAATATCTTGTGTGGAAGGTGTCTTTTTTTGTTGTTTGATCCTCTATCTCATGTTTTTCACAACTCTAATGATCCTTAGCTAATTGTTAATCAAATCACAATGACTTGTTAGGCTACACAAGATAAACTCTCTAAGTACCACGATTTATCCTTATCTTTGCTACATAATTTCTTATCACTTATTATTGATAGTATTCCAAGAAAAGATAATTTCCATGTAGATGCAATGGAAATTTTTGGTTCCCCTGTTCCCTTTGACAATGTAGCAAATGAGTATCACTTTGTGATCCACTTGCTCTCTTATCCTACTATTATGGAAAATCCTACTCCTAGTAGTCTATTTTGTGAAAACACAGACTCAAGTGAGTGGTATTATCACATCTATATTTATTTGAAAGATGATACTTTTCTTGAAAATGCTACTAAAAACACTCACATTCATATTCAAAAACTTGCAGCACATTGCATCATTCTTTCAAACATTCTTTATCCTAGATCTTACAATGGTGTTCTACTTTGATGTGTTAGGACGCAGATTTGTAGTTACCTTTTTTCTTGAGTCCCTTCCCATGTTCATGCCTTAATCCCATACCTAGATGATAATCGCTTAAAGAAATCTTATGTGAGTCACCTTGTATCAACTGTGTCTTGAAAGTTTGAAGTTGGCTAAGGTGTTCCATTTTTGAGTTTTCAGTTGTCCACATGCTATCGTAAAATTTCTCACTACCGATCTTTTCTTCTTTCCCCTTCACAATCAATCAAAATCACTTAAGTATAAATGTTCCAATTTCTATTCATTAGCATTAACTCTTAAGCTTTATCACTTTCATGTTTCTTTTCCCCTTCCTTGCATTGATCAACGAAGCCCTGATAAAATCCTTTAAAATATTACCTGTCTTGAAATTTTGGGTTTCGAGGATTGATCATCCTCCTTAATCCTTACCAATATTTTTGACAAATCTTAGTCTCCTTCCCGATCCCCAACCCTTAACTTCATTTTTTGTGGTCTTTGGTGATCAATTCCCTATGGACTTTTGTCTTATTATGTAATAAAGCTCAAGTTTTCCTCTCGATCCCTGATCCTTGATCCATTTCCCATTGTCAAAACCACCTAGTTCCTTCGAGTGTCAAGTCTTTGAAATTTCATCTATTCCCCTCTTTCCCTTCAAATACAAGGTATGGTGTAGGCCTAAAGGTTGATTCTTGATGAATCAATGGATTATTTCATGGGTAGAGTTTTGTGACCGCTACTTTGTTTTGGGGCCTGATTGTTTAGAAATAGACGTCAAGCTCGATGTTTTATGGCCAAAAATGCCAAGACATTTAGGGGTTGCAATTAACTTGATGTTCATCTCCCCAATAGACCTTCAAATCAAATCCCAATACACCAATAGGTCTCCTAGAACACATCTTTTTGATGATGCATTGCTCCCACCAACTCGTATTAATGGTGACACTTCTCCTAGCTACTTGCATTCAATGTAGGGGATTTATGGTGATCTTTGAAAAAAAATTTGTAGTTATTTTAATTTTATCCCTTGATCTTATGTAGCTATAGTGATCATTTCTATGCTTTACTCTTCCTTGAGTATCTCTAAGGAATGAGTGATCAATTTCAACATTTAATGGATTGTACATAGATAACATGGATTTTTTTTAGATGAATATCCAAAAGGGAACTCATCAAGAAATTAAGCACTAATTAGTGGTTATGAAGGTAGGAAATATTTGAAACTAAAATTTAATGTATGTTGATGCTTTGTAAAGTAGATCACTTCAGTTTAGAAGTTTTTATTTGCTCTTTCTTATTTTCACTTGAATATGTAGCTCAGGAATAGGCACTAATCTCTCATGAGATTCCAAACACCATTTCAAAACATCAAATATAAAATCTATTATTGTCCAATTCCAATATGTGTGTGCATGATTTCATCATTTACAAGGAAAAAGGAAAATATCTCCAGTAAATAATGGAACTCAATCCATAATGCAAAATTGTCTAATATTCCCTATCAATTATATAAGGGTTTGAAGATAGCTAATATATTTAGTCTAAGTGAAAAAATTTGGGGCTAACTAGATAGGTTGAATTTAGATATCATCCATTGTCATTTGTTCACCTTCTAAGATTTGAATACCTATTTGAGTACACCCCTATGAACACCCTCTTGAGTCTAAGCTAAGCTCAAAGTACAGAAGATATAAACCACTATTTTCAAGTTAGATTAAGATACTCGATAATTATTTTGATAAACTATTCTATCAAAATGATCACAACCCTATCCTTGTGAGTACTATATGTTCTAGGAAGTGGATTAATCATTTTAAGACCTAACCCAATGTTTAACTAAATTTAAGATATGTCTTTCTCTTCAAGAAGCTTGTTTAGGCTTTGGGGTGGACATTTTGGTGGTAGATCCTTAGTAAAATTTCATGAATGGGATACTATTAGAAAACAATGGAACAAGATTCATTTGCATTTTTCAAGAAATGTCCTCAATGTCAACAACATAGTAATTTAATTTGAGCTCCAACAAGAACTTTTAGCCCAAGCTTCTCCTTGGTCATTTTTTGTCCAGGGGTTGGAAATCATTGAAAAATTATCTCCACCTTATTATAAGGGTAATACATTAACCACTACAACTATAAATTACTTTACCAAATGGGTAGAAGTTATTCCACTTCAATCCTCTACTATTGAAGCAATCTATAGATTTCTTCTAGAAAATATAATTTCTCATTTTGGATTGCCTTCTTTTTTTTATATGGGTACATCATTTAAGAAAAAAGGTGAATAAATTCTTACAAAAAATTCATATTCAACATCACTTTTCTACTTCCTATTATCCTCAATATAATAGTTAGGTTGAGGCCTCCAATAAGAGTTTGGAGAAAATTATTCATAGAAATGTATGAAAACATGGTAAATATTGGCATATTCAACTAACATATGCATTATGGGCCTATCACACAAGTATTCACACAGCTACTAGTACTACTTCATTCAATCTTGTGTAAAGCATTGATGTTATCATGCCTTTAGATTTAGAAATTCCATCTTTGTGAGTTTCCCTTAAGGGATTAGTTGATGATGAAACCTATCGAAAACTATGTCTATATCAGTGTAAGTTCTTAATGAGAATCAATTAAATTCCCTTGAACAATTTCAAGCATATCAAAAATATTTATCTTGGCAATACAATCAAAATATTCTCTCTTGATATTTTAAAATAGGTGACCTATTTCTTTATGAGAATCAAATGAATATAAATGCACCTCCAGGATAAAAGAGGGAAGTTTAGCCCTAACTAGTTAGGTCCTTACATGATCACATATTTTTTTATGGTTCTAGTGCTTATGGCCTATCTACACTATATGGTAGACCCTTAAAAGAACCTGTTAATGTAATGCATCTTCATCACTATCATGTCTAAATTTATTTATGTAATTTTTATAACACTTAGTCCTTAAAGGTTTGATGTTGTTTATTATATGTCATTCCTTCATTAACGCATATCAAGGAAAACTTTGGTGGTGAATCTTCGCTAATTGGCGAATTCTAGGAATCAGCCAAGTCGAAATTGGCAAATTATTTGCACCCAACAGGGTGTCCAAATCACCTAGATTTTATGTCCAAATCACCTAGATTTTATGAACTATCAGTCCAATGCATGTCCATTCACCAACGATTTTTTTTATGAGGCATATTTAAGAAAACAAATTCGCCATAACAAACTAAGTGTTTCAAATGGACCGACTAATTTTTTCGCTTGGACTCCCGGAAGCATGTAATAAAACACCTACATATTCACCAATACTATTAAAACAACATTGCAACAAGACCCATTTCGCCAATTAAAATTTTCAAAAAAATTCTTGTGAAGACCCATTTCGCCAGTTAAAATTTATAAATAGTTGCTTATGAGGACCTATTTCACTAATAAAATTAAAAAAAATTACATTTGAGGAGACATTTTTGTTGGCAACACAAGGGCTGACAACTGAGAGGGGAGTGAATCAGTTGTCACATAATTTCAAACTTATTCAACTTATTAACCTTATTCTCATATTTGATCAATAACCATGAAAGCATAAATCAACAACACATCAGAAACACACATAACGCCAAGATTTTTTACGTGGAAACCCTATTAGGGGAAAAACCACGGTGGAGGTCAATCCACAAGATTATACCTTGTTCAAAGTATAAATAAATATGAATGGGGAATGCACATGCATTCAGGTGCACTGCCTAGAGCTCACTGCTCAATTACAAAAGGAAGACACACTGTCTTACAAAAGATTTGGATTACATCCACAGGATTTGAATTGAGAAAAATAGCATCTACTAATGCCTGATTACAGTTCCGATTAAGCACATGAACACTTCTTCACTCTTCTTCACACTATGTTCTTCCTTAAAAATATTTAGAACATTATTCACACACACCATGCATTCAAATGGTATAAACAATCACTTATATATATCCACAACAAGAAATTACATTGCTACATGTCAACCTTAATAAAATAATAAAATGAATACAAACTATCGGCCCAAAACATTAAAGATTATTAATGCAAATCAACCAAGGTCAGCCACAATATAGTGAAGACCAAAATAAAATTCTCAAACACAAACCACCTTCAAAAATTATTCCTACATGCTACAACACCCTATCGGCCAAGAACATGAAAAATATGAACACACAAGAGAAAATCTTGAATTGTGAGCACAACGATTAATGTGGATGTGCAACATAGATAGAGCATGATCTAGAAACATCCACAAATATCATGAATCACAAGAGAAGCATCCACAACAATTGAACTTACTAAAATCACATCATCTTCATTCAAAAACATCAACTAAAGCAACATAATGACTATCAAAATACAAATCTTCATAACATGAACAAATCTTCACACGGATCTCTAAAACTTAATATGGATAAACTAGATATACTCGACAAGAAAACCTTTAATCCACAACCACTGATCATCAATGTACTGAACTAACCAACAGACTGAACTTCACTTCACCACTAACAACCTACAACTTATTTCATTACAATTTTCT
The DNA here is from genome assembly GCA_007258455.2 of Sequoia sempervirens. NCBI lineage: Eukaryota > Viridiplantae > Streptophyta > Pinopsida > Cupressales > Cupressaceae > Sequoia > Sequoia sempervirens. The sequence goes on along the minus strand of VDFB02390474.1, from coordinate 2,942 downwards.
CAATATCCTCGACATATACAACCTCTAAGACATTAATGCCAATAGTGTTTATATCAATGACAACCACATATCAGCAACACAACCACAACATCCAACAATCTCCCCCTTTGGCATTGATGGAAACACATGATGTGAAAAACACCATCAACGCAACTATCTTCAACACTTACCCCCTAGGGTTCTAACTCTTTTTCCTCAACAATTCTTCTCTCACATGACTTTGCTTCCTCAAATAATTCATAGTTTTTCACATGACTCTTCTCCCCCTTTGACATCAATGACAAAGATCTCTTTTCTCCACACAAGCTCTGAACCACATATCTAAACATCTTACTACTTCTCCTGAGGAGCAGCCACCAAAACATCAATCCAGAACAAAATATGACCATGAAATGCATAGATTGATGCAATTTAATGCATCTTAGTTCTGATTAGGAGGGGTAATCACCCCTAGCTTCCCTCTGAGATACTCAAAAGTATCCTTAGGCAACGGCTTTGTAAAGATATCTGCAATCTATTCCTTAGTAGGCACATACTCCAGTCCAACTTCCTTTTCACTCACCTTCTCTCTCAAAAAGTGAAACTTGATAAATATATGCTTGGTCTTTGAATGCAGCACCATTTTAGAAAATGTTAGTTGCACTTGAGTTATCACATAATATAGAAATAGGTTCATCATACACAACTCTGATATCTTTCAACATCTACTTCATCCATAATACTTGAGTATAATTGTTAGCAACAACAATGTATTATGCCTCTACAATAGACAAAGAAATGGCATTCTACTTCTTACTTAACCATGAAACTAACTTTCTCTCACTCAAGAAAAATGCACCACCACTGGTAATCTTTCTATCATCCACATCTCCTGCCCAATCAGCATCAGTAAAGGCACTCAAAGTAAAATAATCTTCTTTAGGATACCCTAGCCCAAAGTCAACTATTCCCTTCAAGTATCTAAAAATCTTCTTCACAACTGTCACATGAGATTCCTTAGGATCAGCTTGAAATCTTGAAACAATGCATACAACATTCATGATATCGGGTCTAGTTTGAGTCAAATAAACCAATCCTCCAATCATCGATTTGTATCTAGTCTGATTTGCTTTAGGCGAATCATCATCTTGTGTCAACTTACATCCTGTCACCATAGGTGTACCAACCAGCTTTGAATCTTCCACATACCAAACTTTAACACCTTTCACATACTTGACCGAGATATGAAGATCCTTTATCTAACCAAGGTAATCTCAAAGAATTCTCTTACTCTCCAATTAGAGACAAACCTATTTTAGTATCCACACAAATTCATGCACAAAACCAACAGTTTCAAAATGATATCATCAACAGTATTCTCACAATAATTTTACCATGATCAATCTGAACATAATATCGCTGCAGAGTAAATTCTCATTGAATCCAAGCTTCAACAAATACTTTCCACCATGCATTATGTTTTGGGGTTTGCTTAAGTCCATAGCTGAAAGCTTTTCAACCTGACAAACCATATCTCCGACATCACACCTCGAAATCCATCAGTTTCTCAACATACACCTCTTTCTTCCACTACACCATTTGTAGAAAATTTTGACTCACATCCATCCTGATAAAACCCAGGTTTTGTGTAGCATAAGCACAAATAGTCTCACAACTTCACAACTTGGCAATAGGGAAAAAGTTTCTTCAAATTCAATTCCTTCCATCTGTGAATATGCTTTTCACACCAATCTTGCTTTGTTTCTAACAACTTCACCTTGCTCATTCAACTTGTTTCTAAAGACCCATTTAGTTCCAATTACATTTTTGTCCTTAGATCTAGGAACAAGAATCCATGTATTATTCTTCTCAATTTGTTGTAGCTCTTCTTTCATTGCTTCCACCCAATGTTCATCTTTGCATGCTTCATTTACACTGTTAGGCTCAGTCTTTGAAATCATATAGTATTCTTCTGCAATCCTTCTCCTAGTCTGAACACCTTTGTTCTTATCACCTATAATATGATCTTCTGAATGATTTAGTCTTACATACCTTGGAGTCTTAGGATGTTCATGAACTTTTGGCTCTTGTAATCACTCTTCTACACTTTCACTAGTTCCTTCCTCTTAATTTTATTGATTCACCAAAATGATTTGAACTTGATTTTGAGTCTGTACATTCTCTCTTGTGACTGAACTATTATTCTGATCATTTGAATCATATCCATAGGTTCTAGATGGTCTAGCTAAGTCTTCATCAACCTTCACATTTTCACTTTCAACTACTTTCCTCAATATCTTGTTGTAGCACCAATAGGCCTTGCTCTTAATAGAATAACCAAGAAATATTCCTTCATCACTCCTAGCATCAAACTTTCCTATATCTTCATCTCTTTTGATATAGCATTTACTTCCAAAGATTTTGAAATATCTAACAGTAGGCTTATGACCAGTCCATTGCTCAAAAGGGGTCTTACCAATATCACCTTTGATTTGTACCTAGTTGAGGATGTAAACAACAACACTCATAGCTTCTCTCCAATAGATATGAGGAACATTTCCTTCCAGCATCATATTCCTAGCAACATCTTGAACTGTCTTGTTCTTCCTTTCCACAACTCCATTTTGTTGAGGGGTCCATGGGGCAGATAATTGTCTCTTTATCCCATGCACTTCAAAAAAAGAATTAAACTCATGAGAAGTGAATTCACCACCTCTATCTGATCTCAAAAATTTAATCTTCAGACCTATCTCTATCTCAACCATAGCCTTAAAAGTCTTGAATTTCTCTAGAGCTTCAAATTTCTTCCTTAAGAAAGTAACCCACATCAATCTAGAGTAATCATCAATAAGTAACATGAAGTACCTATCTCCTTGTAAACTTTTGATTCTAGAAGGACCACACAAATCAATATGAACAAGCTCCAACACTTCTTTTGAACAATGTTGTTTGCCTCCAAATGA
>VDFB02390473.1:0-24905 GCA_007258455.2 Sequoia sempervirens | reverse complement strand
TCTTAAAAGAAGGTTAGGGTTTCGAGAAGGTCAACGGAAAGTTATAAAAGGAAGCCTTGGGTTCTCATTTGATCATTTTTGGTCTACAGTATTGTTACTCTGCCAGAATGGTATTGGATTGCTTCGAGGAATGAAGGCCTCCTAGCTCGGGCATTGCTTCTTGCTTGCAACACAGCAACTAGTGATGAGATAGCATAATTTGTGAGTTTGCATTGGGTTTTGAGCATTGTATTCAGCTTGTGCCTTGTTAGTTCAGTTTTGCATATTAGAGAGTTTCCAGTTATTGCATTTTTAGCTACAGCAGATTATTGTTTTTATTCGTAAATCAAAAAAATACAAAAATATTGCTTCTGGGTATTGTCTTATTCTCTTTGTTTGTAGTGGGCGACCCTATTCCCAAAGTTATAGAATTTAATGTGAAGGCTGTGATTTTTAAAAGAAAATCGCCCCTTTCTGCTGGGCCGTACCTTTCAGCTTGTCTTGGGAATCGTGCATTAAGTGATAGTTGCATTTTAAGTCTGTTTTTGGTTACTAGCTTGAACGCCCTCATACTAGGAGTATTGTGCATCAGAGTTCATGCCATTTGAGTGAGTTATAAGAGAGATATGAGCATATGGGTAAATTCATAGGTTGCTGGTTTTAAATTTAAAAGTGCAGATTTGTGAAAATCAGAATTATTATTTCGGTCCTTGTGAGAGTTATTGATTTGGCATCTTAATCAAGCCAAGGAGAGATCTTTATATGATGTAATGCTAATCTTTCATATTCCTATGCTCTTGGTAGGCAGATGAGCTTCATTTTGTAAACTGACAGTAGTACCTTTCAGCTTGTCTTGGGAATCGTGCATTAAGTGATAGTTGCATTTTAAGTCTGTTTTTGGTTACTAGCTTGAACGCCCTCATACTAGGAGTATTGTGCATCAGAGTTCATGCCATTTGAGTGAGTTATAAGAGAGATATGAGCATATGGGTAAATTCATAGGTTGCTGGTTTTAAATTTAAAAGTGCAGATTTGTGAAAATCAGAATTATTATTTCGGTCCTTGTGAGAGTTATTGATTTGGCATCTTAATCAAGCCAAGGAGAGATCTTTATATGATGTAATGCTAATCTTTCATATTCCTATGCTCTTGGCAGGCAGATGAGCTTCATTTTGTAAACTGACAGTAGTACTGGCAGTAATTCTCAATCTTGTTCCATTCTGATTTGTAATGCTCACTTTACATTCTGAAGTTGTTTAGTAATATCTTGCATCTCCGCCCTATGGTAGCTCCTTTCCCACTCCGGGTTAGAAAGCACATTCTGGGTGTCGAGAACTTTTAGCATTATAGTTATTTCTTTCAAGCATTGTAATTTATGTTATCTCCGCCATATGGTCGCCTCATTTCCGTATTGGATTGAGTAGCACATACTTGGTGTCGAGTGTGCTTTCAGTACATTAGATTTCAGGGATCCTCTAACCACATGCTCGTCGCTCGCCTGCGCATCTTGGTTAGAGTTCTTGCATAAGCATTTTGATTAAGATCTTCTGACCAATGCTCACACCTTGCCCACATCGGGATCCTGGTGTACATTCTGGTTAGAGTTGCTTCAGCATCGTTTTGGTTTAGCTGCTAACCTTAACGGGTGCATTGGTTTGTAAACTGTTATTGAAAATTCAAAAAAAAATTGGCTCGGAATATTTCAGTGGCTATTGAGAAGGGGACATTACACCTTGTGCCAAAAGTAGCATACTATAAGTATAAATAGCTCTAGCTAAAAATAATAAATCTCTACATATGCTTTCCTCTTTGAAAATGGTGACGACTAAAAATAGCATAATTTACTTATAGCACAAGCTAAAAATAGACTCTTGGTTAGGCAGCTCTACATGACTCATGATTTTGCAACTTCTTCTTTTATCATGGATAGCCTTTCACAACATGTAATCACTGCCTCTTCTACTCTCAATCGATGTCCTTCATTAATGACTGCATTATACTCACTAATCGCTGCCTTTGTTCTTTTATTAATTGATCCTTTTTGTAACATAAAATCGCTGTTTCATAAATGTTAATCACTCCACCTTCATTATAGTATTGGATGATAATAATTTAATTTGTAATTTTCATATCATCAAGGGAGTCACTAATAAAGGGTTGGCCATATTTCAAATTAACATATAATAAATACTTCTCACATCATCTCAAGGGTCAGCCAATTAATGAATTAAATCTGATGCTGCCATATACATTAGAATGGTATGATCTGCTCTTTGCCATAGAGATTTAAACCTGATTTTGTTTGGTCTTTGAACATTGATTAGTGGCTTTTGGCCTTTGTCCTTCATTGGAAATAAGCTCTTCATCAATTACGATATTTCTAAGAATCTTGGACAACAGATTCCTTCAACTTTAATCAAATTATCGTGACATCAATGATAACAATACTTTGACATCAATGACAATTTGCTTTGACATCAATGACAATATTCTAGCATATCCTCTGATTGTACTCTGAAAACAACCTTTTGACACTTCTGAAGATATAGTAGAGGACTTCATTGTTAATATGGGCCTGTCTCAGCCCATGCAAAGCCAAAAATGCGAAAGAAAAATTTAAGAACAAAAGGTAGAAGAAAACTATTCTAAAAATATCATTTTCATCCAAGCGCTTACAATTGACTATATAATGGAAACTGACATCTATGACTTGAAATTAACAAGAAATAAAAACCTAGTCAATTCTGGATATAATAAACCAGCATGTAAAATGTAAAAACAAAGCATTTCTAAATAACATGTAAACTCATGAAAAAAGATGTCAAACATATTGCTGTGTAAAATGAAGATATACTTGAATGTAATGATGTAATGCAGAATTCTCATCCTGTTCATTTAGTCCCTCAACAGGATAGTAGAAATTTGTGCCTGAATCAAGTTTGACGATTCTCCTTTCCAAATGCTGTGACGGAAAAAGTGGCTTGCACAGAGACACATGACCATTAAACAAAGAGTCTTCAAAATGCTCAACCAGAGACTCTGATTCCTTTGATGTCATATTACCTGAAATTGGATCAAGTATAACCATGCATTGCACTAAGTTCATGTTTCTTGTTTCAGGTTTCAACACAAACAGACCTACATAGCAAGGATAAGAAAACAAACCTGCAACATAACATTCCATAAATGTTCGCGAGATTATGCGGGAAGCAAATTTCACTAGGTCATCTGCTTCAATTTGAGGAATAATCTCAAGAAATTCAGTCCTTTGCCACATGCAATGCTCTAATAGTAACGACCAATAATAGAAACCCTGTTCATATGGTTGATCAAACTTGAAATTCAAATAATCCTTGAAGACCTTTTCCTGTTATCAAAAATTAATAAAATCACAATAAGTAGCATGCACATGCATGAATAAAAGCTCAGATGAAAAACCAGGAATTTACTGCCTATCAGTGGAATTAAGGTGTTTGATGGTCACAAACAGAAAAGGAAATGATCAGAATATGGGGCTGAATGGCTACATTAAGTGATTAACTACAGAAACACATTTGTCATGATATGGTAATATATGGGGGATTTTCCACTATCCCATGTCAAACACAATACACGCTCGTAATAAGCAGATTATCCTTCTTTACTAGTTAAGAATATAATAAATGTTGTTCTCCATAATCTCTCTCCATGTCAATATAAGAAACAATTTGGAAATCATGATAGATGGTTAAGTTCTCAAGTTCGTTTCATTTTCACATCATTGTAAGAGGTTAAACACAATATGTAGCAAAACAGGTACAGAAGGAAGCCCTACGAATACCACATGCATGCCAAAACTGAACCTACTTGCATAACAGTATACATCAACTCCAGGAATTCAAACTCAGTTTCTTGAAAGCTTCACTACAGAGCAGAAGTAGTAATGTGTAAATACATGAAGTTCCTCAAAAACAAAGAGAAATCATCTAGTAGTGTGAGCATTGTCTGTATGGTAACATGAGAGAAAGGGAGCTAGTCCTCTTGAGTTGGGGCAGACAGAAGGGTTAGCCCCAAAACCAGTCCCTATATTGGATGGCCAAGCTATCTCACCAATGGTTCAAGCCAGCTGTTAGTGCAAGCATTTGCTCACCCCCTTTCAAACAATTCTATAAGTTCCTTTTTGTGTGCCATCATCACCTAGTCCATGTTTAAACTTTTGGATAGGAGTCCCTTTCATTGTTTCTTATATCTACCTTTTGTTGCTTCTTATATCTACCTTTTGTTTGAGTTAGATAATTTTATGCAATCTGAGTTTGCAATTCCAGGAATGGTTTGCCATTCACATTAATGCTTTTCATATTTTGTATGAGTTGTTTCGCTTTACAAGAGACATTCAATTTATAAACAATGATTTCACAAGATGTTATTAATGCAGCACTCACTGTTTTCATGTTGAATATTGATTAGTTTTGATAGTTAAGATATGGGCAATTAGTGCTCATATTGATGCAATTTGCAACAATAAGTTACTTTGGTAGCATGGTTGTGATCAGTTTAAATGGTGGAACCATTTAGATGTTCTATAATATTTAAACAAATTAATTCTATTCTAACTTGTATTGAATTCATTTCATTGTTTTCAAATATGCACATGAACCTTTTGGTTATTATGGTAGAAGCTTTTGCTTGTGACTATGATGAGAATTTGGTTTGTCAATTATGGTTCCATGATTTCCAAAGTCATTACAAGATGAGATAAAGGAATTATCACTAGCTTGCTATAAGTTTAAACACATACACATTGAAATCTATAATGATGTAGTTATGAAGCTTCCTGGTCAATCTGAATGAAGATATTTCCAAATCTTGGCTACACGGAGAACAAGTCACTTGGTTGAACAAAGACCTAGGGAGTTATGTGAATTGAAGAATCAACTCTGCGTCACTAATGAGAAGTAGATTCTGGTCATCACAAAGTTGGAAAACACTCATAAGATCCTTGAAATCCTCTTGCAGAGAGGTGTTGAGGGGAGAGTTACTTCTTCAAACTTGCATCTTATCAAAGACTCTTTGAAAACAGTGAAAGAAGAGTACCTACAATTGATTAAAGATTGAGATAACGCCATCGAATTTGCAAAGGAGGCTATTAGTGCATTCAAAGAAAGGGAGAGAAAGGTTGATGAGCTTTCTCTTGAGCTTGTTTCGACAAAAGACATATTAGAAAATACTCGGGTAGCACTAATGGAGGTAGAAGATCAGCTAGCCGATACCAAGCTTTCCAAAGAACTAGAGAATGAACAAAGAGCTGAAGAAATCAAGCAAGTATTTGATCAAATATAATCAATCAATCGGACTCCATCAAAATGGGACATTACACAAATGGTGGTAGCCCCATATAGAATTGTGTCATGCACAAGAGAAGATGAGAATTTTCTTCACCATTTGTAGTTGCCCTGAATCCCTTGATTCTACCCTTGCTCTAGCCTTATCTAAACATATGCTTAGAGCCTCTGCTAGGCTATCATGATTCAAAATGGAAGTTGGGTCTATTGTCCTTGATTTTTGACATGCAAAAATTAGAGATAACCCATCAAAATTTTGACATTTTTAGGCCTCAAGGCACGTATTACGAGGTACAAAGGTTGGGAATTTTAAGTTTTGGGTCTATAGTCCTTTTGGATAAAAATTTTCATTCACTCTCGTCTGTTTTCGTGAAATTTTGAGTCATTTTTGGTGTATTTTTGGTCAATTTCGGGTTTCTAAGGCATCACTGCAGGTAGGGGTTTTGGTCTCTTATTACAAGTGAGTAATAGGAACTTTTTACCTTTATTGCAAGTTATAGGAACTTTTTGACCTCATTAAAAGTCAATAATAGGAACTTTTTGTTTTAATTGCAAGTTGTAGGAACTTTTTGTTCTAATTGCAAGTTATAGGAACTTTTTACTTAACTTACAAGTGTAGGAACTTTTTGCTCATATTACAAGTTACTTTTAAAAAAGTTCACTTGTAATGAGCTCTGAAAAGTCCGATTTTCTCTTAAAGTGAAAAAGTTCACTTGTAAAGTGTTATAAAAAGTCTGATTTTCTCTTTAAGTGAAAAAGTTCACTTGTAAAGTGTTATAAAAAGTCCGTTTTCCTCTTAAGTGAAAAAGTGAACTTGTTATGAGCTCCAAAAAGTCCGATTTAAGTCATTCTCATAAAGTTTACTTGTAATTGTCTTTCAAAAGCCCGATTTTAACTTAAATCACTTGCAAAGTGCTCTAAAAAGCCTGATTTAAGTCATATATTTTAAAAGTTAACTTGCAATGAGCTTTTAAAAACCCAATTTCACTTTTACATGTAAAAGCAACTTGCAATGGGGGTCTCAAGACCCGATTTGCAAGTAAAGGACATTTTTAAAGTTATTTGTTATAAAGTTTACTTGTAATGAGCATCAAAAAACCCGAAATTAGTTTTGCGAGTGTTTTTGTGGATTTTTAGCTTGCTCTTGCTCATATGTACCCCCATTGGAGAGATTTTTGGCATGAAGAACACTTGGCAAGGTCTGCAACTTTATTGAATCCCCATTTTTGCTTTACCATTGCCAAGTTTTTGTAGATTTGAGTTTGTGCAAGGTGCCTAGGGTTTTTCTTCATTTTGGTTTGCAAACTCTTGTTGCAGGTATTTTCTTTTTGTTTCTTTTTATTTTTCTGTTTTTGTTGCTTTATATCTTTTGTTTGAGGTCACCTTTCTATGGAGGTTGAGATTGCATATTTTAAAAAAAACGTGTTTGGCTGAAAAATGCGTTTTTCCACTTCATTCGCCCTTCATTCACTCGCTTTCATTTCATTTTGTTGGCGTAACAACTAACACCTTTGGAGTATAAGTTGGTATGGACAGCTATGCACACTACACAATGAGTGCTTTTCAAATTAGGAGGGGAAGCTCCCTTGTTGTGCAGACAAAATGCTTTGAAAAGTAAACTAAATTATTTCCTATCTTTTTGTCTCAGCTGTAAGAGGCACAAGGTTAAGAAAACCACGAACGTTGCAGCTAAGGATTTTCTAGTTTTGCAGATCAGTAACTACAACTAAAACAAAAGCTTTAAACCTATCCAGTCTCCTCAAGTAAACAAAGCATGACGAAATGGAGCAAGAATGTTCTTATATGATAAACCAGGTACAGATTCACAACATGAGGGCAAGGTGGCACAACTATTTTCTGGTCTAAATAGGTTTATTATCACACACATCACACAATAAGCTTAAGTACAGATTCTCAACGTGAAGGCAAGGTACGCACAGCTATTTGCTGAATCTGAATAGGCTTATTGAAAACAAAACACAAAGGATAGCCAACTAGGACAGTAAATTGCATAGACGAAACACGCGTACAATTTACGATCGAACTAGCCACTATGTCTAACTAAGATAAGCATTCACCATAATAACAACATGAAACCCAAGTGGCATAACAATTCATCATTATAACAAATACTCGCGAACAAATACAGAATAAGCAATATTACAGGCAAGGTAAGCACAACATATATTACTCTTTCGTGCAAAAGTTAATTACAAATGAGCAAAAACTCTTATTTATAGACATCAAAGGTGTAGGGAACCCTAAAATCACCTTGATTCAACTACAATCTTGCAATGCATGCAAGATTTTATTGCTAAACCCTAACAAAACAAACTATACAGTTAACTGGAAAACTACCATCAGTTAACCGGTACAAACTACTCTAACTGGACGATGTGCAAGCATGCACGTTCTTATTGAAAGAAAAGTTAACTGGAACACTACCCTCAGTTAACTGAAAACCCTAAACCTAACTCCTGCGAAGATAATTCCAAGGAGGAGATATGCATGTATGAAATCAATAAGAGAACTCAAAACTGAAAGTCAAATTAACTGCTGCTCCTGACTCTATCCTCGAAACTAACTGCAGGTCCCAACTGCCAGATCACTCCAAGTCATCTCAGTCCAACACCTTGACCAAGAATTCATCAATCACACTGTCGTTTGGCACCTTGATGCTATCCAAAACAATAATCTACCTCTTCAATTCCTTGTCACCATCCTTGATCGTATGCATGCATTCTCTGACATCCCCAACCGCCTTCTTGAAACTAGCTGAAATCATTGAAATATTTTCCAGTTTAGATGCCATAGGATCTCCTTCGAGATCACCACAAATTAGCTTCTCAAACTCGGCTTGCACTGTATCAAGCTTAACATACGTGCCATCCTCAAGAAGATAATGACACGGGATTTGAACGACAAAGCCACTGATGAGTGCAAGAACTCTGACAACGTTATCTTTGAGTGTATACAACCTGGTAGAGATCTTTTCGCATGTCTCCATTTTGAAAAGATGTTGTTCTTTCCAAGTGAAGACCTCTCTACCTTCATCAATCTCCAGAGCATCATATGCAACAGACAACTGAGATATGAGAACTCGATCCTTGGCTAAGCCCTCTGCAACTGAAATCTCAAGCAGTTGGATCCCTTGGCGAAGTTTATGCGCATCACTTCTTACCTGATATAAATCTGCAAGAAGATGCCGACCTGTAACAACAAGGCTTTAAACCCAGTTGTTTAAAAGTCTGCCATGATTGACTAATTGATCCAACTTTTGTTTTTCTGCAGGTGTACTCTGTGAAAGAACAGGTGCTCTACTTGGATTTCCATGAACAAGATCAGAGATATACTATCGAAGTTGATTGTTCTTAGCTTTAAGAAGTGCTTTATCTTCTCTGTCTTTTGTGATGCGCTCTTCAAGATTATTAGTGACAATCTTAAGAAGACTCACGTCTGTTTCTCGAGTGGTCCTACCAAGATTCACTTTGGTGAAGTTGAAATCATCGACTTCAACCTCATCCAGGCTCTTACCCTCTGGAGGAGTAGCAACCTCTATGACAATCTCTGACTCTAGAGTCTTCTCGATATGCACCTGCTTCTTGATTTTCTTGTTTGACCTCTTCTGATAAGGTTCACTGAACCCAGATAAATCAAGATTATATGAAGGCTCTCGCCTCTATCTCCCCAAAGATCTCTCGAGCCAACAAGGCTGAACAATATTATCAATTCGAGGAGAGAGTGTCCTTGATGTATCAACTTGTGGTGGGTCGGTTGTCTTTGATTCTACTCGAACTGGCATCTCAGGCTCTGAATCTATATCAATAGCATACACACGTGGTGAACTAGGAGGTGAAATACGTGGCTCAACCGGAATGACTGTCTCCACTGGAATTTCAGGCGCGCTCTCTACTTGCTTCTACTTCCTTTTGCCAGTAGTCCTCCCCCTCGTGTTTCTGCTGAGTCTAACCCCTTTAGGTGGCTTCAGGATAACCTTGACCCAAGGCCTTGACCTCGAAGTAGAAGGCAATGAAGAAAAACCCACTGGCGGCTCTGTAATCAGAACTGACTTTCGCCTTCGTTTACTCTCCAAGAACTGCTTGTTAGTCGTGATAACTGATCTAGACACATCTTCAATAGAAGTATTCTCCTTAGCATACCAATCTGGTGAGCGAAGTAGCTGCCAAGCAACTTGATCCTTGACATATGAATTGAGTAGAACTTCTCCATCATCATCTGATAAATCGTCAACATCCTCTAATAGGTAGTCAGAGAGCTGAGTAATAGTGAGTCTGCAGTAGTGACGACTACGAACCTTGAGCTCATCTTCGCAATTAGCCTAGAAGTCTTCAAGTGCTAGCTTATGTGCAATCCCTCGCTCCAACCTGGCTGCATACTGACCCAAAGGATCATAGGAATGCCTCTCAATGTGAGACTTGAGTTTGAATTTCTCCATCTCGGTTGACATATACTTGGCATCTGCTGCAGTTCTGCATGTGAAAATACCCAATCCGAAAGAAAAGGAAACTGCAGACTTATGACGACTACGAAGAAAAGAGTGAACGTGTTGAACTTGTTTGAGAAATTCCATGAAAAGAATCTTGTTTGACAGGTACCTCGGTAACATTAGAGGCTCTCCGACATATCCATAAACCTGGATGTATGTAAAAGTAGGGAATTGGATAAACCAATCCACCCAAGTCTCCATTGCTGATTTTGCCTCTGTAGAAATCTGGATGTGCATTTCATTGTCGAGATCTCTGATTGTCTTCATGGAAAAGTGATCATTCACTGCTTGGAAATCTTGTTCAGCTTTAGAAAACTCCAACTGAGAGTAGTACTCATGAACATGCTAAACACGAAGAGTCCCGTTAGTCTTTAGGTGTCTATAACTGCCTTGAGATGCAACTAAGTAGACCAAGTGAGACACCATGTGAAACTAATGAAACCTGAGAAATCTAGTAATTTGCTGATGCAGGCAATCACTGATCAACATGGCCTAGTCGAAATTTTCTGTGCCATCAAGGATTCTGGAAATGATGCAAAATATCCATGGTCGGAAAGTACTAGCATCTTCCTGACCTGTAACCCAATTGAGTAGAGTTATCAAAACAACAACCTCGTCCTTAAATTCACCACAACCAACCTTTTTAGGCATGTTACTCTTTTGAATCTTCAACCATCTCTGAGCAACCTTTCTTTGAGAACGTTCTTGATCTTCATTCCATATCTTTTCAAAAGCCTCAATAATCATAGTGAAATTGTCTGAACGAGGAGGAATAGAAAATCATTTCTCTACGTCCTTTGGCTTAAGACTGCAGATGACTCTTCCATCAGCTGATTTGATTTGTTGTGTAGACGAGTCGTAATGCTTGACGCAAGCAAGAACAAACTCGAGATTGAAAGCAATGACGGGAATAGACGCTGCTGCCAACAACCCGGAATGTTCAAGATTCTTAAATGTATTGCTGCTAACGCCCTCTAGTGCATTCAGATTGATCACAGGATAGACATGACCTAAGTCTGTATTTGAAGTTTTCACAAAGTCATGCATAAGAACCGATTTGGTCTTATAATCTATGAGATTGAATTGCATTTTGAAAATGAGGACTTTTGACTATGAAGTTGGGTATATTCGGACAACTTTCCGAAAAGGCTGGAAAATTGTGGACAAGGCTAAAAATAGCTTATGGCAGGAAAATTTTCCGGAATTTTTCTGAAATGTGGGTTTTGTGTAGAATCAAATTTTAGGACAACCCAGATCAATAAAAATTCAAAAAATTGAGTTTTAGCAAGGCATGCAAAGGTTTTTCAATCGAGAAAATCACTAGTTCTAGAGCTCGTTCGAGACAATTTTTCCCAAGAAAATCCGGAACATGGGTTTTATGCAGAATGGAAATCTAAGGCAACCCAGATACCTAAATTTTGGAAAAGATGTGTTTTTGACCCACATGCAAAGAAATTCTCGGAAAAAAGCACAGAGCTTTAGAATAAAAGCTACAAGGCAATTTTCTTGAAAAAATCTAAGACATCGGTTTTGATGCTGATGCTAAAGTATGCGAACCTAGATGATTAAACACTGAAAAATTTTCAGTTTTCTTTGAGATGCAAAGAATACCTAAGACGAGAATAGAAGAAATTAGATAGAAGATAGAAGTTTGTTTTTGTTTATTCAACTTCTGTAGAAAAACGCCTATGCTTGACTGGAATTTGATGAAACTTGCATGCAAATGAAAAATGAAGTCTGGAATATCCTTCCTCTAAACAAACTAGATCCGTTGCTACGAAGAACACTGAAAACTGACACTTGTAGCACCTTCAAATCATTGTTTGCTGAAGAAAAACGTATTTCTCTTTGCTTGGGATGAAGAATAATGGATGCCTAAGTTTGAATAAATAGGCTTTCACATGAAAGTCGTGGTAAATGCATGCAAATCTTAAAAATGGCGCTTGGCTTGTGATTGGACCTCAAATAATCCATGCCTAGCCTTTCATTGGCTCTCAAAACAGTTAACTAATGATCAATATGCCCTAAATAAAGCGCCATGCTTTAATATTATAAATCGCCATAAACAAGATTTCAGTTGAAAAATACTAACTGAGGTGCCATGCTTGAAAACTTCAGTTGAAAAATCCTAAGTAAAGTGCCATCCTTTGATATCTTAAGATAAATTTTGACATGCGCCATGCATTAAAGCTTCAGTTAATTTTTGACATGCACTTTAGTTAAGTGAACATGCAAAATAATAACTCAACATGCAAAGCTAGTTAACAGAACATGCAAATTAGTTAACTCAACATGCGAAATTGAAAAAGCACTTGACATGCAAAGATGTCAACTGAAGATGACAACCCAGAAATCGTTTTCTTCAACTGAAAGTCGAAATTCAAATATTGAAATAATATTTAAAATTCCTCTTTTAGGCGCACATGTGATTTTGAATTTGAAAAATCAACTTTGACTTTTGGCATTCAAACTTAGCCATTTTTCATGAAAACTAGATTTTGAACCTCTTCAGAGCCTCTATTCAATCCCTGCCACTGATTGACTAACCTCACCGATTGACTGGCTGACAGGTGCATTGTAGAGCAGGACAAAAACTGATCAAAACACTCCTTGAGACTGCAGACCATAAAACTAAGATTAGAGGACTCGGAAATCCAAGCGCCCTTTGCAAAAGCTGTGCTTTTTCTTAGACTTAGCCAAATTTTCTCCATCTTCATTTCGTATGAAGGGAAAACTGAATCCTCCATAACTTTTGTTTGACAAAGTTTCAGGACTGGATAACTGGCTCACTGCGGAGCTGACTTCGTTCCACACAACAACCTCAAGAGAGCACTTCTTCTGAAAACATCATCTGGGGATTGAAAATCAAGGGCGCCTTTTGAAAAATGTGCTCTTTTCATCCCAAAGATAGCCATTTTTCAAATTGGCCAAAACATCACTAAAAAACTGGTTGTCGGCTATTGAGTCAACTTCTAACCTGACAGAGACAGGCAACGGAGAGATGAATGTAACACGGACAAAATGAATACCTGAGATCATCAAAAAGAAGGCATTCAAGGCTCCAAAATCTCAAGCGCCTTTTTCAAAATGTGCTTTTTTGCTTTTTTTCTTTGATATCTTGACCAAGATTTAACCTTGTGTTTGACCTCTGGCTCAAGCAATTCAACAACTTAGATTCACCTGCTAACGGATGCATTGCGAAGCCTAAGCAGATGTGAGACAAACATCCTAGGTGTCATTTGATCAAAAACCTTCATTTGACCCCTCAAAAAGATGGGTGCCTTTCTCAAAAGCTGTGCTTTTCCCTCTAGTGTTAAGTCATTTTTCACCTTTCTCATTTCTCATTGAATTCCTCGTAACAGGTGTTGACCATATCTTTCAGGCTGGCTGGATAGCTCATCACGAAGGTGATAGTATTCCTGACAAATCCTCCTGGAAGTGACAAGTCTCAAAACTGACATTTGGGCCTCTAAAATCTAGGGCGCCCTTGGCCTCCAGGGGCTTTGGTGCTCCAGAGTTAGCCAAATTTTGATGATTTTCATCCAGCGAAAAATCTCCTCCGAGACGAAGCATTACTTAGCACTTATCTTGCCACAAATTCTTCATTTGAGTGTTTTAGGTTGACATTTGGCTATCTGCCATTGATGACTCCAAAAATCTCTTTTCTCCATCTGAAAAAGTGAAAACTACCCACCAGACCTAAACTGAGTTTTAACTAAAACTAACTTCACCATTGTGATCGTGAAGCAAAATAAGACAATCAAAACAATTTTTAGTCAATTCTGACAAGTTTCAATTTTTAGGGTTTCAGGGCACAACAGGCGCTTGAAAAACCTTAATTTTCAATTTTTCAAAATTTTACCAGTATCTTTTAGACATCAATCTGACACAAAGTCCATACCTGACTTGCCCAAAAATAGTGTTTTGACATCACTTTAACAAGGTTAAGACTCTATTAGCAAAATGTCTTAATGAAGCAAAAAATTTGGTTTGGGTACAACACATTTTCACTCACCTCATTTGCCATTACCATTTTTTTTCATCATTATCATTTTCTGCTAAAAAATGACATCTTGGCTAAGAATCGGGTTTTCATGATCCAACTGCAAGTAGGAGATTTTGACTAAAATTACAAGTTGAAATAGTAACTTGCAATTACCTCTCATTTTTCCTACCTTGCATTCAGTTACTTGCAATATGTTCCAAAAATCCCGATTACACACTTTACTTGCAGTCAGTCTTCCAAAACCCAAAATTGAGCTTTGGCCTCACTTTTGAACCCCCTTTGTCTCATTCTCGTTAGTCCGTTAGCACACATGACCCACCAAATCCATAATATAAGGCATGGGCCTTATTTTTCAAGCAAATTCCAAGATTGGAGAATGATACAAAGAAAGAACAACAACATGACGAAGCCACAAAAGGAGTTGAATAAGTGACATAATTGAGCATAGAATGCTTACAAAGATGGAAGAATGTTTTCCAAACAGCAGAATGAAGATCCAATCAAGGATGATGTAGTTCGAGTTGTGTCTTCAGACACTTAGAATAGTTTCAATTATGCATTTATAATTTAGTTTTGACAAATTAAATGTAAAATGGAAAAATGTAATTGCATGTGATCATATCACTTGCAAAGTTGTAACTTGTAATTACATGTAATCAAATTACAAGTCAAAATAAATTAGGACTATAATTTGGAATAAGTCAATTGCAGTTAGTTAGTGGTTGAGAGAATTTCTCAAGTTAGTTGGGATCCTCCCACCCTTTTCTCAAGACTTCTCTCCTACAAATACTTGAGGGAGTCTATTGTAATGAGGATCTTTTTGGCAATAGAGAGAACTCTACAGAAATTTACAGCAAAGAGACTTTGTGCTTTGTGTATGTAAACTTGATATTTCCAAGCAATATAAAGAAGGACTATGAGATTTAAGACTTTGTGTTGAATCTTATTGTATGTTATTATTATGTTCCTATGTCACAGTAGTGCATTTTTCTGAGTTTACTTGTGAGATTGTGGAGCTGTTGTGGAAAGACTTTAGTCTGATTTCTTGCAGAATTTGTGCTGCAAATTTGAAGGATTGAATTAAAAATAGGTGAATTCATAACAAGAGATATAATACAAGACTTTGTGCTTATATTATCTTTCTCGTTTACAGCTTAGAAGTACATATAAATAAAGACTTTGTGCTTTATTTTGCTGCTCAATTTTATACTATTGGTTAAACGGAAGTCATACTTCTCAAAAAAGGTATAATATTATCTTGTGAGAATTATAATTAAATTACTAATATTTATAATTTTAATATGTATTTTGTTTTTATCTTATGATATAATATTATTATAATAATATTTAAATTGGAATTTTATAATTTTGATATTTATTTCATTTAGTGTTTGTATGGTATTGGGGACATGACAGTCCACCCCGCCCAAGATTGCTTGTCCTCAAGCAATCATAATCTAAAATGCATAATTTTAAGGCATTGCTCCTTGTGGTGAATGATGTTAGCTTTGGTAGGAGTTCAAAGTTCTAACCCACATGATGGTTATCGAAGTTAATGTATTACTAATTTTCTTAAGTGCTACTATTTCTCCATAACTCTCAACCCCATGAGTTAGATGTTGTGAATCACTATAAAAACTACTTGAATTAGACATTAAAGCAGACAACCAAGTAGCTCGATCAAATAGGCAACTAGCTCAAGCAGGGAAACAAGTAGCTCAAGCAAGCAAACAAGTAGCTCAAGAAAGCAACCAGTTGAAGCAAACAGGCAAGTAGCTCAAGTAAGCAAGCAACTAGCTTAAACATGCCGGAAAGTAGCTCAAGAAGGCAAACAAGTAGCTCAAGCAAGCAAGCAACTAGCTCAAGTAAACAAGTAGGTAGCTCAAGCACACAACAACTAGCTCAAGTAGACTAGTAGGTAGCTCAAGCACACAAGCAACTAGGTCAAGTAAGTAAGCAACTAGCTCTAGCAGTCAAGCAAGTAGCTCAAGTACACAAGAAAGTAGCTCAAGCAAGCAAGCGGGTAGCTCAAACACACAAACAAGTAGCTCAAGCAGCTCAAGCACATAGGAAAGTAGCTCACGCATACGAGCAACTAGCTCAAGCAAGTAGGCAACTAGCTCAAGTAGGCAAGCAAGTAGCTCAAGCATACAAGCAACCAGCTCAAGCAAGTAGGCAACTAGCTCAAGCATGCAAGCAAGTAGCTCAAGCAAGCACAGGATGGCAGGAAAGATGCTCTGATACCACTGTAATGTCCCTTACCTAGCCTTGCTCTTGAATTCGCTTGTTTGCCCTAGAATTCGATTGTTGATTAGGTTTAGGGTTTCTTCTTTCCAAAAGGAATGTGTTTCTCTAATGAAATAATCCTAGATTGAAATCTGCATTCACCAATTTAAAAACATTTCCACATACACATATTTGTTAGCAATAATATCTAGATATCCACAATATATTCATAAACATAAATCAATTAATGAAGACATAAGAGGAGTGCCATAGGTGGATCCGCCCTGAAGCCCTCATGTAAACTCAAGAGGTTGTCCAACACAATCCTTCTTGCCTAGGGGCTTAGTACCTGCATACTCCACTCATGGCAACACCTTAGAAGACACTCGTCCTATTAGGGGAGAGGAACCATAGAGTCCAAGTGGCCTAAGGCCTACCACCTTCTCTTGCCCAATCCCGTATCTTGGGCCTAAGGGGCAGAGACCTAGGTGGGACCCCCATCTTTCTATAACCCAATCCCTAGTCAAGGGCCTAAGGGGCTGCAAATCCCAATCCCTTGTTAAGAGCCTAAGGGGCTGCAAAGCCCAATCCCTTGTCTAGGGCCTAAGGGGCTGAAAGTGGGGTTTTTAGGCAATCCAACTTCACCCATGTTTCATCCATCCTAATAGGTTTACAAGCACATAGTAGACAATCTTTAAACAATCAGATATATTTGCATTCATCCAAAATTTATTTCATGCCTATAATCAAATATATTTTCATTTACCAATGGTTCTTTAAGTTCATCATTTCCTATGATAATTCTCATTATGATAAGATTAAAGGATGTCATTATATCTGCTGGTTGGAAATTTTGTATTCTCGTGAAAGCGTACAAAATTGAGATTTCAACCACAGCACGTGAGTTTGAACTCTCCTAATTAAGGGAAGGCTCCCCCTTTAACTAAATAAAACTAAATGGATGGGACAGCAATCGTTCCTCTTGTTTCAGGAAAGATTACGTTCTTCTCTCTTCACAGAAAAGACACAGTAAATGTTACTAAACTTATTACAACAGCTATGCAGTGAAATTAAGAGAAAGGAAATAAAGTTTCCTGAAAGCACAAAGACTTCCGTTATTTCCTCCGGGACGGGAAAACAATTCGATAAGCACAAAGTCTTGAAGAATGAAATCCTATCAACCTTTTTCAGAACGATTACTTTATGGAAATATACAAGATAAAACAGCTCAAAGACTGTAATTACAATGTATCTTTAAACTACTCTAAATGAGAAATACTTATGAGCACAAAGACTTATAATTCTTCTCTATTTCTAACACTAACTATGAATTCAATTCTCACATTTACAGCACAAAGTCTGCAAATATTTAAATCAAATCTCTTTTCAGCAATCTTCAACAATTCTCAAGTAATCACAATATAATAAAACAAGGATTCAGCTCAAAGTCTGAAATTCCAGCTTCTTGATATCACTTGAAAATTCACAATATTTCACTATAAAGCTCAAAGACTTTATGAGTACAAAATTCTGCAGAGTTTTCTTGCTTGCTAAAAAAGATAAAGAAATACAATAGACCCCTCAAGTATTTATAGGAGGAAGGTCTGGAGAAAAAGGTGGGAGGATCTCAACAAACTTGAGAAAATCTCTCAACCGATAACTAATTGCGATTGACTTATTCAAAATTACAATCCAAATTGTGATTTGTCTTGTAAGATTTTACATGTAATTACATTTTCGAAAATTGCAAGAAAAGAACACTTGCAATTGCAAAATTTGTTTTTACATATATATTGTCGAAAGTAAAATTACATAAAACAATCTAAAACTTTCAATCTGTTTCATTCCTATCCTTGAAAGATAAGAATTTGCTGATGATGGTCTTCAACTCGTTCGGATCTGGACCCAATGTGTTCTTGGCCACTGCAACTGTCTTCAAAATTACATCAAAGTATCTGATAGTCGCCAATCTATGCTCTTCATAATTAGTTTGCATTTTCGCAAGGATTGTTTGATGATTGACAAGCTTTTGAATCGAATCCATAGAAAATTGCTCTAATTCCATTTGTTGACGAAGACTAGCCGCCATTTCTGAAGTAACTGAATCAGCTTCAAGTAATTCATCCTCTTGATTTAAAACCATACATAAGATCTTCTCAAAACTTGAAAGAATATCCTGCTGAACTTCATCATTCATCTCTAAAGTGGCCCGGATATCTTTGATAAGATCTTGAATGACCAATGATTTATTTGTCATAAGTTCTTCAAATTCTATGTACTTCTCTCTGTTTGGCAAGATTGAATTGCTGCATAGAATTTGTAACTTAACTTGATCTATCTCATGCCAGATTTTTAAATCCTTCTCAAGTGATTCCAAACTCTGCTTGAAGATCTCCAAAGTCTGATTCAGCTTTATCTTTGCTATTCTGACATTTTTGAAAACTTGCAACATCTTCTCAATCATTGGAATACTTTGCTCAATTAACTGAGTTATCCATGAATCAATTGCCTTGGCCTTTTGCGCAATCCTTTCTAATTGTCTAACTGACTCATTTGGAGGAGCTCTAGATAGAGAATCAACTGCCTCTGATGATCCTGTAATCCTTTGAATGACTGCAACCAGCTGAGCATTGTCTTCCTTGAGTTTTTCCTTTTTAGCTAAGAGTTCGTTATAGCTTTGTGTCAGAATTGTCACTGAACTCTGAGCATCCTGCATCATATTGGCATGAGTCTGCTTGCCCAATTCGACTCTTGTGAATCTGTAGTCAGATACCTGCATTTCTTCATGCGGTTTATCAACTAAGGGCTCTGCAATTTCAGCATATTTCATTCTGTTGCTGTCAACAAAAACCTGTGAGACTGTTTTAGCTTTCTTTGCAATTACTGGTTTTGATTTCTTCAATTTTCGGAAATCAAAAATATCAGGAGACACTGCTTGTTTCTTTCTCTTAGGAGCAATTGAATTCAACCATGGAGGAAGATCCAAGGTTGTCACATCTGAAATGGCAACTGCGGTCTCAGTAGAAATAGCCTCAGTTTGAGATACAACAGAAACTCTTGAAGGTACCTCAGTTTGTATAGCAACAATGTTTTGCTCAGAAGACAAATTGCAACTAGGATTGGCCATGAAACAATCAAAATTCGTTACAGACGTATCAATTTCTGGAAGAGTTGTTTCTGACATAGCTGAAAAGATTGGATTGATATCAAAAATACTCTTGAAGTTAGTAGGCAAGTTCATCATGGGAGTATCCGTTACAGATGAAGACTGATGACAAGTCTCTTGTGTTGGAATAGAAGGAACAAAAACGATAGAGAAGGAATCAACATCACTGTCGATAGGAGACAAAGGAGATATAGCTGATTCTGGTATTGGAGCCTCAATGTGAGGAGTTATCTCACTTAGGATAGTAGAGGTCTCATGAACCTTGTCTCCTTCTTGCTGATCTAATACCTGAATCTGCATTTCGTTGACTTCCTTACCCTTTAATGTTTCCCTATCCAATGGTTGTTCTGGAGCTCTGCTTACTTTCAGCTTGATTCTGGTACTTGAAGAGGAAGCTCCTTCTTTTGATTGTTCTCTGATTTCTGATTTCAATCCTCTAGGACCAGCTGGGTCATCTTCAGCTCTAACTTTGATTTTGATAGTCTTGACACCTATGCTTTTGAGCCAAGAATTGGTGTTCGCCAAGACTGATTGAAATCTATCAAAGATAGAGACGGATTCCTTTTGAGACCATTGAATTGTAGGAATGGGAGCATTAGCAACTCCCTGTTCTTCGTACTCAGGATCCAAAATCTGCTTATCATCAATCACTCCTTCCGGAATTAAAGTCAGATTTAGGTCAATTATTTGCTCCAAAGTCAGCCTGCAATAATCCATTTTATATACATCCTTTTCTGTACGGAGATCTGCCCAAATGTCCTCAATGCGGTGAACATGAGTGAAGGAGGCTCTTTTTATTTTATCCTTCATCCTTCTGTAATCAAAATCCACCCTAGCTTGGAATCTCTTCAATGTTATCTCCTGAAGTTCAGTTTCCATTGCTTTGGCTCTTGAAGAGGTTGTTAAAGAATACCTGCCGATTACCAATGGATTATGTGAAGAAATACCAATTCCAGACTTGTGTTGTGAAGCTTGACGTGAATGAACTGCCATCAATTGCCTTCCCAGCTCCATCAGAACGATCTTATCAGTTGGATATCTCGGGAGCATATAAGGTTGGTCTTCAAAACAGCCAACTCTCACATAGGTGAATGTTGGAAATTGAAGAAACAAGCAGCCATATTGATTTACTTTATTCCAAGCCGCCTCAGATATCCTGTTATTTACCAACTCTTTGTCAAACAAACACATAAAATAACCAAAGAAGGCATCTTGTACCCTTCTATAATGCGCTCGACTTGGAATAAAAGTCAGCTGGTCATAATATTTCCATACAGGCACCAACGATCTGTCACCTTCAGGAGATAAGCCTGGAAAATGTCTCAAGGAAGCTGCTATGTAGACCAAATATGAATTCATATAGAAGGTCAGAGTGGTAGGAACCTGTGCAAGCTGTTCGCACAAACAGTCACTGATTATTTCTCCCCAGAAAATTGGATGTTGTGCTTTTCTAATGACAACCATGAACTTATACATCCAGCTTTCAAACATGTTAGAAACTTTCAACCCTACAATTCTGCTCAAAAGAGTGATCATGTCATTAACTTCTTCTATAAAATCAGACCGATACAACTTGGGCATACGGGTCGCACAAGGTCGTGATTTTAGAAGCCATTTAGAGTTGATGTGTTTAATACAATCACTCTTTTTCTGCTCAAAATGTCTGTGAGCACTCTTCAATGAAATCTCTGAATAAGTAGTTGCATCAGGTACTCTGAAAACCCTGTTGATTGTTTCAGCATCAAGTCTGATAACTACGTTGCCATCATCATCCTTAATTGTCCTGGATTGTCTATCAAAGCGTGCTGCACATGCAAGGACGAATTCTGGTTCAAGGGCAGCAACAGGAAAAGAAGCCACGAGATGGATATGACTTCTCAACAACTTTTGCATATCAGAAGACGTAGATTTCTCAGCCCTTTCAAGAAATTCAGACATATCAACATGCCCTATTTCTGTATCTTTGATCTCATCGATGTTTGAAACAACGTGAGATGGAGAGATCTCATTCTGATATTTGTCGAACTTATACTTCATCTTTTTGCCTGCTGGAGAAGTTGGTTCATCCGTCATTGAACAGGAATCTGCAAGACTGCGGTGAAAACCCCATAAGGTCAGCACATCATCAGCATCAACGTGAGTGGACATGGCGGAACTCAAACCCTAGAACAATGAAATGGATTTTGAAAGAAAGAGGGAAGGCGAATGAAGATGAATTCGAAATGGATGAAGTGGTGGCAGTCAAAAACAGCACGCCTCTTCTTGAAACAGCAAGATAAAGAGACCTTTGGCTTGGATTTGGAATTTCGTTCAAAAAGGTCAACTTTTGTGCTTTTTAAGGCAATTCGGGTTTTTGAGTGACTTTGGCAATTTCGGGATTTTTTGACACTTTAGCAATTTTTGCTTTTGCAATTTCGGGATTTTTATGAACTTTGACAATTTTCACAAAGGCAATCGGGATTTTTTGGAAGTTTAACAATTTTGAACTTTGCAATTTCAAAAATAAATTTTTATTGGCGGGGGCGATTGAAATGGAAGAAATGCGTTTTAATCATGGCAAGCATTTTAAAATGTTATGCGAAATATGGAGATATATGAGTGAAGATGGCGAATGAAATGGAGGAATAAATGGCAGTGAGAGTGAATAACGAAATGAAAGAAAATGGTGAGTAAACAAGTAAATGAAAGAGGCGAGAATGTATCAGGAAAACACGTTTTAGTATGAAGGCGAGCTTTTGAGATAAATAAATGTATTTAAGATAAAGAAAACCAGTAAGAGAAAACGCGTTTTGATAAAACTAGCAAAAATATCAACAAATATACCAAAATAACCATGATGAAAGCGAAGGATAGAAAGAAAAACGCGTAAGAAATAAAAACGCGTTTTGAAACAGTGATAAAAAGTAAAAACGTGGTATGCAGAAGACAATATCATTGATAAATGACAGTAAAACATTGAAAGAAAGAGAGATAAGTGTGAATCATACCTGGAACAAGCTGTAATACGCGAAAATGCAGAGACAAAAACCCTAGACGCGTTGAAGAAGACAGAAAATGGCTATTTACTGGTAAAAGTCCGAATTTGAAGCATTAAGGTCGACCAAATCTCCATAAAATGAGGAAATAAATGCAAAGAAGAATTCAACCAGCTCGAATCTGAGAAGAATCGGATTTTTCAGAAGCTTTGACAATGAAAAATATCATCAAAGTTATGAATCGTGTTTTTTATGAAGCTTTTCATGCTCTTTTTTGCAAAATCGGGTTTTTAAGGCAAAATAACAATTTCACTTTAAACCAATTCGTATTTTTCAGATCAAAAAGCAATTTTCATTTTAACAAAATTAAACTCTTATGAAAAATTCGGACTTTTTATGTCATTTAAGCAAAATCGGGTTTTTAACACATTTTAACAATTTTGCTTTTTTGTCAAAATACAAAGACATTAACAAAATCGGGTTTTTTAGGCACTTAAGCAATTTCGGGTTTTTCAAACACTTTAGCAATTTTGCCTTAGAGTCTAAATTTCCCTATTTGCTGAGTTACTCAGAAAACCCGAATTTGGCCAAAAAGACATTAAAAACAAGTCAGAAATCGACGAAAACGGAAACATAAGGGGGAAAAAGGGTAGCCCAAAGGTTAATCAACTTGAAACAGAGATTTTCCACCCTTTGCACCTCGTAATGCGTGCCTTAGAGAAGAAAAATCTCAAGTTTTAAGAAAATTTTGATTGGTTACCTAAATTTTGAAACGAGTTAAAAATTTAGGATAACAAACTAACTCAAATTAGAGCAATAAATTTAGGCACAAAAAATTGCTTGCGATTGACGAAAACATGAAGAAAGCGTTCTGCAGAAGCGCCGAAATTTTGAAAACCGAAGAAAATGCAATAGGCGCTAAAATTCAGCGCTAATACATTTTGGCAATTCCTTTACATCGCGAGCTAAGCTGGCCCTTGCATTTCCGGTTTCTAGTCAATTTGCTTCAAGGCGGTAGCGCACGGTGCCGCTGGGTATGAGCGATTAACGGCCTTGAAAAGACATCTGGTTCCGAAGGTCGCTGCGAGGCGAACAAGAACGGCTTCGAATTGACTATTCGGAGACTTGGGAGCGCATTTTGAGGTGGCGAAAATCACTCCGTTATCGTTACTTGGGGCTACCCGAATCCCCAGGAAGCGGACAAGTTTAGGTAGGGGGTTATCCGTGGAGCGAGCGCTGCTAGATTTCGTGATAACATGATACCAATATAATGTCCTCTTAGGGTTTCAAAACTAACTTTTGAGTTTTCTGTTAAATTCTATTTTTTGTCTTTTTGGTGCCAATGGCAATGCTAGAAATTTCAAGAAATTGCATAAAACAATAACAGAAGGGAAATTGTTTAAATAATTGAAAACCCAATAATCTTTATTTATTCAAAACATAATTAGAACATACCCATAAGCTAGAATGCAACAGTTTGGAACCTGAGTTTTTACACGGAAATCACGGTAGTCACGACAATCAAATGCAAGGACGCCAAGCTTCAATTTGCTTGTTTTTCATTTATGTTTTGATGTTGATGGGCTCAATGTTGTTAGACGCCACAAGACAAGGAGTTTGTAGCCTCTAACACAAATTGTTTTGCCTCCAATGTCCCACATACTTCTCTGCCTAGCTTGTACGGCCTTCTAAGCTCCCACGTGCCAAATTAAATACTTTTTTCACTGTTTGAAAACCTTGTTTTCCTTTGGAGATCTAGATGCCTTGGCTTGGAGAAGAACCACTGTCAATTTCAAACTCAAACCTTCTCCTTGTGTCTCCTAAATAGTACATCCTATTGCAATATTGAGAATGGCTTATGTTTTATTCAAACTTGCTGATGTAAACTGTAAATGCTGAAAGAAACTACTAAGTAAATCTGTGAGATGCACTGATAATGACCTCTGATGGAGACCATTCAATCTAGACCTCTTGGACAGTCTATCACGCTTGTAGATTGTAATGTTCCTTACCGGGAGCTATAAAGTTTGTACGATATTTTCAATTTGGTAGATGTTCCATTTTACCAAATTGAATACATAACGCATATACCATAGACAACTTCATAAATTGAAATGTGCATAAGCAAAATGACAATTTCTGATATATATATATATATATATATATATTGCACCCTTCTTGATTGAGAACAACACCAATTTATAATTCAAACTTTAGCATCACTTAGCATGGACAAGCTAGGACTTTTACAAGATTGATTTTAACACCAGATATGTGCAACACACTCAAAAAACATTTGCAGATGTAACAAAGATTTATATCAGTTCATGCCATGCTCAGAAATCCCTAACAACCTTATGAAATAACAGGAATGAACCCAACTAAGCATAGGAAACCCACACAAACACCTATCAGCATGTGCAGTGTTGATTACTAAACATTTCTTGCACAGAACTCACAATTACAATGCCCAATTTGTTCCCAACAAAGGCTAGATAAAAAATTTCACAATCAGAAATGCAGCAAATAACAATAAGACACTGTCACGGCCCCTATTTTTATGGTTTGATTTTACAATGTGGATTAAATTAATTTGTGGTGAAATAAAAGTGCAATGAAACAAAATGAATTGATTATATTTTAATTAGAGAATTCATTTTTTCAATTAATTGATAATCCTTTTTTTAGATAGGATAATTATTTTAAATTATAATTGAATAATATT
>VDFB02390472.1:0-29243 GCA_007258455.2 Sequoia sempervirens | reverse complement strand
CTTATTCATTTAACTCGCGTACACTAATTTGATTGGCATCCCCGTCCCTGTCCCCAGTACGAATACCCTGTGTCTCCCAGCAACTATGATTATTATCTTTAGCTCTATTATTGTTATCACTCCTTTCCCTTCTCATTTTTTTAATGTTTTGAGTCTTTAATAAATTGGTTCACTTTTTTTCTTTCCTTTTCTTTTTGTTACTCGGGTTTTGTGCCACATTGCACCCTCAACATCCTCTGTTAATTACCTTTCATTTATCTTCTCTTCCTATTCCATCTTGATGATAGATTACAGAGCATGAACGAAAACACTGATGAAAGAAAAGTTTACATAATCAAATTAACAAATATACCAAAGCCAATATGATGGACTGTGAAAATTTTTTGTCTTTAATTAAGAAATTCTCACAACAGACCTTTATAAATCAAATGGTTTTCTTCAATTTAATTACCTAAACTGGAAGATTCTGCAAAGTTTATTATTAATAAAATTAAATAAAAATGAAAAAGAAGATTTTATGCAGTGAGTCAACTCTTCACAGTCTAAACCTCCTAGATGACTGAGGAAATATTTTGAAGGAAACCCTCTGATCTTGTTCCTTCAACTCTTACAGCTCACTGGTTCTATAACTTTTGCTCTATAGTATTTTGACCACGATTATAGTCTTTTACTTTAATTTGTTGAAAACTTGACCTTACATGGACTTATGATTTCACTCGATTTCTTTCATGTACTGTATTTTTTTAAAATTATATCATACACTTATCCATAGAAATACTACATATTTGTAAAAAATAAAAATTGAAAAAAAAAACAGCAACTACTTTAGGGCAAAGAAACTACACACCATCCTTCCAAAAACCCTGTCCGTTTCTGTTGCGCCGATTGTGCGTACTGCGGCGGCGCTACCACGGGTGGCGGTTGCTGGTAATATCCCTGCGGGTACCCTGCAAAACAACAAATTTAATAAAAGCAAAACCCTCATCACTCAGAAAAATAAAAGAATCGAGGGTTTCGAGAAGAAAACACTGACACAGCCCAGGCTTTTACAGATTACAAGCATACCTTGCGCAGGATATGGATATGCGTATTTGGGATCCGACATTGTTGTTTATTTGTGCTTTTGCTAAGATCTGCAACTTTAAAGGCGCAATTCAGAAATGTGATCAACCTCTAATGGCTATATTCCTCATTCTCTTTGACTAAGTTGCGCGTCCATTATCTGTTGTGTTGTCATTCCGAGAACAGCATGACCTGTCAGGTGTTTAAACCGCTTTCTGTACAAATATCCGACGGTCAGCTTTAGCCAATGGAGAAATCTACGGCTTCTCTTTACTCTCTGGAATATTCTAGTACAACGCGGAAACGTTACGAGATCCACTCACTTGAATGCTAAGCTTAGCGGAAAATAATTTGTAATTGGAAAGTGAGATACGTTTTGATTTGCAAGGGAAGCTTTTTTCTTTTTAAATCATTTTTTCTTAGTTTTTTATTATTTTATTTTATGTTTATGTTGTTTTCAAAGTTTTGCCACAAAAGGTTTTGAGAAAATTTGTGCTTTTTAAGGCAGGTGTTTTCTTCCAAGTAAAATAGAAAAAACAAATATTTTTACTCTATTCTTTTGTTTATGTTTTTTAAATGTTTTGTTACAAAAGGTTTTAAGGAAATTTGTGCTTTTTAAGGCAGGTATTTTCTTCCAATTAAAAAAATTAAAAATAAATATTTTCCTTCTAGATTATTTGAAAATGTTTTTAAAATGAAGTAAAGGTTATTGATGAGAGGTTGGTGGGGTTTTAAGTTGTCATTTTAATTACAACTTTGTGACATTGATGTGAAGTAATGACTATTTTTTATGTTGAAAAAAGTTATGGTTTTCCCGGTTTATACGGTAAGTATACAGTCATCCGTAGCTTTTAAACAAAGTCCCTAAGAGTCCTCGTTTGCTTAGGTAATTAAAAACAGTGGCCTATCACATGCTTATCCTTAGCTAGAAAGTAACTTGCATTGGGGTCATCATCTTTCATTAGTGCATTTCCTTCTTCATGCAAATGGAATGTCTTTGTCTTTGACTTTATAAGAAGAAATGATGTATGTTTTGGGATAAGGAGGCACACCATTTGAGTGGTACCTAATGTATTATACAATTTTATTTGTTATTATTTATTTTATAATTTGTATGGTATTGATTAAATTATGGAATTTTGTTAGGTTAGTTTTTAGGTTTTTCGTTGATTTATTGGTTTGTTTCACAATTTGTGTGGTGTTTGGCACATTATCGTATTTTTTATATGTTGGTTTAGAAGCTATTTATTGACTTAATAAATACTTTACAATTTGTGTGGTGGAATTTTGTTAGGTTAGTTTTTAGGTTTTTCATTGATTCATTGGTTTGTTTCACAATTTGTGTGATGTTTGATGCATTATCGTATTTTATATATGTTGGTTTAGAAGCTATTTATTGACTTATTAGTTTACTTTACAATTTGTGTGGTGTCAAGTACACTATGTAACTTTACTGTGATGTTTTCTAAGCCCTCTATTGACTTATTGGTTTGCTTTCACACTTTGTGAAGAAAGGCGAACTTATCTATAGATTTGTTTTGTTGGGTTGATTTTAACCTTTAAAGAAAGTGGCATGCATCTCTCCTTTCTAAGTCGTAAGTTGGCCTTATTGGCTTGTTCACGCCCTTTTTAATGAAAGAGGAATGTGTCTCACCCTTCAAAGCCTTGATTGATTTACTAGTTTTCTTTCATACTTGTGAAGAAAGTGAAATTTATTTGTGGTACATATCGCGCCATGTAAAATTATATGAAGCAGTTTGGTACAAAATGTGTATCCTCATCATAGAATGATTCAATAAGTATTTATGAGATCTTTAAATGTTTCTATTTAAATACAATTATTTTTTTGTTTTAAACATTTGGGCATTATAGAAAAACATTTTCTACTTCTTTATTTTTATTTGATCTATTAGGCCCCAAAATCCTAAAACATTTCTTACCTCAAGACCAATTATATGTTATCAAGAAGATAAAGGAGGGGTTCATCAACAAATTATGGATAGTTAAAGGCCTGCAACAAGAGTAGGTGGTATATCCTACTGTTTGGACTCAACTTAAATCCAAGCCGGTATTCCTAAAGGTAAAAAAATAGTTTAGTACATCAACTAAAATGTAACATGACAATAAAAATCAGTAGCTACACTTGGAGTGTACACTTGACCTCAAATATTATTGCTAGTTCAAAGATAAACTAGCTACATAACCTCTTGTATAGTTGATAACACCTTGGACATGCACATATGGATAACAATAGTTTTACAATCCCTTAAAAAAATATTTTTTATTTGTAAGTAAATATATGGTGGCAAATTGCAAGCACGCATGCTCATATTCTCTAATAATTTCACGACTTAAATTTACTTCAATTTATCCCTAGTTTGTAATATTAAATCATAAACAACATGCATATCCTATTGTAAGATTTGTTAAATAGTCTAACCAAGATTCAAATGAATGAAGGAAAGCAAATACATAAATAAAATATGAGAAAGAATAAACTATATTCCTCTCAAGAGAATGCAAAGCTTTTATGAGCTTGAGAATTTGAATGAATGGTGAAAGATTACAAAGGAAATGTCTTGGTTATATAGGCCAAGGGGAGAGATAGGATGTAACCAGATTATGGCAAGTGTTATCATCCTATGAGGTGTGACAACTCAAGTCATTAAAGCTCAACAACCTTATCCCTATGTAAATTTAAGCTAGTGTGAAGAGGACTTAAGTGGAGAACTAGCTAGGAAATGAACTAGTTAGATGAAGTACCCGTTTCACACAAACACCCCCCTTAAATGCAACTTAGGGAGAAGTATACAATGTAAAGATGCAAATATGAACAATTTGGTTGATTACACTAAAGTTACAAGATTTTGGCACTTTATTTTAGTGCATATACAATATCTTTTACATATAGGAGTTACTTGAACAACATCAATAATGCAAATATGGAAACTTTGATGATGAAGTCAAGCATAAATCAATTATGAAGTTGACAACATATGTGACTGATAAATTTTCCCTCTAATTGGGATGTTGCCATAATGTCAAGAACAACTGGCCCCTGTTGGTTGTCGGAAGGAACAATGCCACGAATGGTACAATACAAAGCTCAACGGTCAATCAGAAGAAAAGTTTTCCAATTTTGCTTGGGTGATCCCACAATACTGGTTTACAATTTTTGGCCAAACTGGACACTAAACTGATTTTTTCTAACTAAATCTTCACTTTCAAACACCTATAACGGCTAAACCATGAGGAATTTGAAAAAGATGCAAACTAATGATTTGCGACATTTTGTCTGTAGATTCTAAATATATGTTTTTCAAAAATTTTGGAATCAGATTGCATTTCTTTTTCCATCTCCTTCGAAAACTAGTTTTTATCAGTAAACACCATTGTTAAGGAGTGATGTTCACCGTACACAACATAACTTTTTTTCTATGAAGGATAAAATTCTTTTTTTTCTGAATTTAGATTGTATCGCAATATAAACTCCTATACTTGGTTTCTATAGTGTTTTATTGAATATTTTTTCCTTACTGTTTTAAAGTCAAACTAATACAATTCAAACATAGGCGATTCATATATAACATTTTTTTTTTTGAATGTATCAAAATTAAAAATTTTTTTTTTTATTGGATCAAGGACATTGATACCTAGCATGCACATGTTTTTTGGAATTTTATTTTGATAATCTGTTATTTTTCCACATAAAGGGAATTAAAGAGCTTGATTTTTAGTGAAAACCTATACGACCAAACTAAAAAACACAAATACATAATAAATCAAAACATATTAAAATTTTGGTCTGCTGGATAGCTTATTTTGAGGACTACCATCATCCAAATTTGGTTTATAAAGTCTCTCCCATTTTCATCATCAACTGAATTTTGAAGGAAAAATTTGGAGATTTTTTAAAAGCAGTGGGGAGAAGGGGGAAAATAGGTTCTGTTAACCAGTAGTTTTGAGCTTCCTCTGGGCTAACCCTCCTTAATGCAATTAAAAAAATAAAACCTGGCTCACTTAGAGAATAAGAACCCTTAGGAGGGTTTAGTGAACCTCAAAGTGTCTTCCATCCGTGAAATGCATTTTTTCTTTTCTGAAATTGTAAACCATTGTGGGTTTACTGTTTATTAAAGAAAATACATTAAAAAATTAATTAAAAACATTATTGAAAATCCTATTAAAAAATATTAATAAAGAAAAATTCATTTATTATCTTATTACTATCAAATATTTTTTATTTTAAAAAATTTGAATAAATTCATTAAATATAATTTAACAAAGTTCATTTAAAAATATTAAAAAAAAAAACTTAATAAATAAAATATTAAAGAAAAAAATTATTTAAAAAAGCTTTAATTGAAAATGAATCTTAAAAAAAAAAAAAAAACTTTATAATAAAAGTTGTTAAAACTTTATAATAAAGTGTGGATGAGAGGCATAGCCTCCCCACATCCCACACATTAAATTATTTAAAAAAAAAAAGTTATATTGGTGCTTTAAATGTCTTAAAAAAAAATGCACATAATAAATAAAACTTTATTAAAGTTAGTGGGAGGCCCATTAAGGCACAAGGCCCGATGGGTCCCCATGTTTATGGGGATTTATTAAAGTTTTACGAAAGCTTTTTAAGAAATTAAATATAAAATCTTAATAAATGAGATGGGTGGTCATTAAAGGGCACAGGGCCCCATGGGTTTGCACCCTTATGGGGGTGTGGGGTCCTATAGAGTACCCATGTACCCATCCACTAAATTTTTTTTTGAAACTTGCATTTTAATAATGAAATGCAAAATATTGAAAAAAATTGAAGCTTAAACTATAATGTTCATGAAGTCTTCAACAGAAAAAAAGTTTTTTTTTTTTGCAAACTCAACTAAAATTGACAAATTAATAGTCAATTTTAACTTTTTTGAGTCTTTTAAATGTGATGGAAGGGTCAAATTTGACCTAGAATGCTCTAAAATGGTAGT
This sequence comes from Sequoia sempervirens, assembly GCA_007258455.2. Lineage (NCBI taxonomy): Eukaryota > Viridiplantae > Streptophyta > Pinopsida > Cupressales > Cupressaceae > Sequoia > Sequoia sempervirens. Next base: position 23,208 of record VDFB02390472.1, on the reverse strand, counting down.
TCCTTACTAGATTTGGCAATGAGTTTTTTGCTTCAAATTCTAGCAGATATGGTCTTTAGTGTCTGATTCAAACGAAATAAAGAGCAGATCTAACTTTTTCAGGTGCTTTGGACTCAATGGTGAGCTTAGAATTTCTCCAAAAAGCTTCAAAAAACCTACAAATGGAAAGTCCATGTATGAACCCCCTAGAAAATGATACTTTCCCCACACTTTTTTTTATTCTCCAAATCATCCAAAGATGTAAGAGAAAAGCATACTTAGCGCTTTGAAAAAAAATAACTCGACTCTCAAATTTCCTAAATATTGTTAACCCACAACTCATTCTTGCTTTGATACCATGGAAGATTTGGTAAATAGCCTACCCAAGATTCAAATGACTGAAGAAAAGCAAATACAAAAATAAAATATGACAAATAATAAATTGTATTCCTCTCAAGAAAATGCAAAGCTTCTATGAGCTTGAGAATTGGAATGAATGGTGAAGATTACAAAGGGAGTGCCTTGGTTATATAGGCCAAGGGGAGAGATAAGATGTAACTGGATTATGACAAGTATTATCATCCTATGAGGTGTGACAACTCAAGTCATTAAAGCTCAACAAACTTATCCCTATGTAATGTTAAGCTAGTGTGAAGAAGACTTAAGTGGAGAACTAGCTAGGAAATGAACTAGTTAGATAAAGTACCCCTTTCACACTAACACCTACTCTACTCCTACAACTAACAAGATGGAGGATGACTAAATAGTGGATAATTGATTTCTTCACCAATGTGAAATGGTGCCTACTTTATTGGGTAATAAAGTCATGAAAAGCAAAGGGAAAGGACGTGCCACTAGGTAAAGTATCAACAAAACTAGATTTTTGATCATCAAATATTACATCTCCATAACAAGAACTACCATGACCCATACGAAATCAAGGAATGGCTATTACAAATCATTTATAATACATTTGAAGTTGTCACACACACACATAAACCAAGTCTTCATTGCATTCATGCTAATAAATGTTGCAAGAGAAAATATATAATTGTGATTACATATTTCCTTAAATCACTACAAGTAGACATGGAGACATACTATTATCTAAAATTGTACATTACAAAACCTTCCTACTCTTTGTTAAACAAATTCTCTCATTTGCATCTTATACCTTCAATGGTTGATGCCCTAGAACATGTTTGTAAACCTTTCCTACCCAAAATATTAGCTTAGACACCAATCATTTGATAGAATAAATTGCATATATAAATAATGCCAACAAATCTCACTACCAAGCACTATAGAACATATTAATCAAGGCCCCAAAATTATTCTCCCTTAAGATGGATGTCATAAATTGAGCCAAAAATGTAGTAGATGGAGGTTTTATTGGGCCTTGAAACCATTGTTTCATAACCCTAGAACAAAACTCTACTTTCATGGCCAAGGGTGTCTTCAAAAACGTAAAATCAAAATTCATCTATAGATGTTGAAGGCTTAGAGGCCAATGAATAGAGTGGATAATCTCTTCTACACTTTAGGCTCAACTTAAATCTAAAAAAGTATTCATAAAGGTGATCCTGAATAGGATTGATGGTGTTAAAAGATAAAATAGTGTAATAGTTTTGCAGCTATGTCTGGGGCAAGTTTAACCCTAGATATTGTCACTAGATTAAAAACCATCCAACTACACATATGACTTCTACTAGAGCTAATAACAATATCATTATAAAGATGGCAAGCGGGAGCGGGAGCTAATAACTATCATTATAAAGATGACAAGCAGGAGAGGGAGTGGGAGCTCAAGCGGGAGGGATTTTTTCAATTTTGAGGGTGCGTTGGAGGAGGAGGGAGCATCGGATGAGGATGATGACCTGGATGAGGGTGCAATGGTCCCTGTTTGCAGGGTGATGGCATTTGGTGAGCCGTCAAAGATCCTTCTCTGTGGCTGGGGGTCTCACTTGTTGTCCAATGATGGGGGCCCTTGGCTTGGCATTCCTTGGTGGTTTTTTGGAGTAGTTGAAGTAGCGCTCTTTGATGCTATGTATTCAGGGGTTTTCTGTGTGGAGGGCTCTGAATCGAATGTTGTTCTTGTTGTTTCTTGGCTGGAGGGTCTCCTTTTTTCTTTTGTGTTTGGCTTTCTGGAGGTGTTGTTGTCCTCTTTTCCAATCCTTGTTGTTGTGGTTGAGGTGTGGTGTGGGGCTATAGTGAGCTTTTTCTCTTGAGGTATCATTTTTTCTTTGCTATTGTTTTTTCTTCAACTTTCTCTTTGGTGGATGGATTCTTATTGTCCTTGCCCTCTCTATGTTATGTTGGTTCTATTTTTGGAGCCTTCGTTGCTTATACCTTGGGGCATTTGAGGGGAGCATCTCTTTCTTTGGCTGAGGGCTTTTGTTTGGTGTTTTCCGCTTGGAGTGTTCTGGGAAGTGGCCTAGCTTTTGATGTTGTTCTTCTTGGGCTCTCTTTCAGAGCTATTGGATCTTTTGGGTACCCATTGTGGGTTCTCTCTGTGGAGGAAAGGGTTTCTGATGACGGAGTTTCAGTGGTGCCTACTGGGAGGTGGGTTTGTGTTATTCTTGGGCTCTATATAATAGCTTTTGGGTACCCTTTTTGGTTGTCTTGAATATCTTTCTCGAAGGGGGTTTTCTTTTGCTTTTGGCTCCAAGGTCTCTCTTGGAGGAGTTCTCTTTTTTTGGGTCTGACTTGGATGTTGGGTAGTGTTTTTAGCTGGTGGAGTGGAATTCCCTTCCCTCTTGCTCCCTTGGAGATACCTGTTGGTTTGGGTGTGATCTCTCTCTTGGATCTCGTGCATGCTCATCCAAAGGATGGTGTGGCTCCCCATTCTTCTAGAGCTCTGACTCTCTTCCATTTTATGTGCACTATTTCTTTTGTTGAGGCAAAGACAACTCTTGATGGTCAGTTTGAATCATTTCCTATTGAGTTGGAGGTAGGTGTGTTGGATATGGATGGTTGTCCTCTTTTTTGGTTTCCTCTAGTGGTTTTCCTATTGAGGTGGAAGTTTCTCCTATCAAGGTGGAGGGAAAGGTTTTTGGAGAGGTGTGCTCTTGGTTTTTTGGGTTTTCACAGTATCCTCTCCTATAGAGGGGAGTTTAGTTCTCTCGAGGTGGCTTTGGAGTTGGTTTGTGGTGCGCTTGGGAGCTTCAAGGGGTGTCTCTCCTCTTGTGTGTTGGTGTTTTTGATTAGGTGGTTAGGGTTAATGGTGGTCTTTACCACTATTTTTTGTTTCTTTTGGTGGGTTATGGTATGTTGTTTCTGAGCAGATGGTTGGCTGTTGTTGTGTTGGTTTGTTGCCTAATTGTTTTAGGTGGATTTTTACAGTCAAAACTTGGGTGGGGTTTCTGGTCCCAGATAAAACCAGGTTGCATATGGGCTTCAGGCCCATGCTTGTGTGTCTTTTGTAGCCTATGATTTCTTGATTATCTGGTAGTGGTTGTTGTTGGGTTGCTAGTGGTATGTGAGTTATCTCTTTTAGCAGCTACTTGTTGTTGGTTGATTCATGCTTACTGTTGTTATCTTGAGTTTCAGTTGTCTTCCTTTGTAAAGGGTTTTGGGCCCCTTCAAAACCCATTTTTTACCCCTAATCAAAACAATATCATTATAAAATTGCACTTGATGAAAGCAAGTGTACATAATACACAAGGTATTCTACTAAAAGAGTAACAAATAGTATTCTTCCTATTTTAACCATTGAATCATGAACTACAAATTATTGAACTAATTTGAAATTCTTGGTTAATGATTTATTTTTTTAAAGAATATGATTGAATTATTTGTTTCCATGAACCATAGACTATTCAAATGGGTAACAGTGTCATAATTTACAAGAGGAAAAAAATAAAGAATGAAAACACAAAAGAATGATCTAAACATAAATACACCAAAGAGTAGATATCAAACATAAAACATGCTTAATCATCCAAAGTTACAATTTACAAATCTATATGCAAGAAATAAATTATCACTACAAATTTTATAGTGTTTTTAAAATGTGATATTTATCAAATATTATTTACATTCGTATCAACAAATGTGACAAAAGAGAACTTGTACAAAAAATTACAAGTTCCCTTGACATTATATTCTAAGCATCCACAATAGTCATTAACAAAATGATTAAAGATATTTCAAAGTTCATTTTACTCTTAAAAGCTAAACATTCAACAATTGGAACTCTCAAATTCACTTGATACTCATAAAATACCACTGAAAATAACAATGACCAAATATTTACTTAAATAGTAAAATTTTATATATAGAAAGTAGGAATTGAGCACTTAGAATGCCTATAGAAATCTATAACATCTCATACAATTCAAATTGACCAACTACATTGATGGTCAATATTAGGATTCAATAAAATTGATTCATCCCACAATAGTGTGTTTGAATTTTTGTCAAAACTGAGACATTGAAATCAATACTTTTAACTAAATTTTCACTTGTAGTCACCCATAGCAATTAAATCATTCATAATTTAAAGATGATGTGAACTAGTATTTTTTTAGATTGTGTAATATGTATAATCTCAATGTTTTTTTAATAATTATTTGTCAACTTTTGTACATAATTTTAAAAAACTTGTTTGAATAGTTAATAATAATTTTTTAAATGATATTTCTTTCATAATGTATAACCTTTTTACAATAAGGATAAAATTATTATTTGGTTGGGAAAAGGGATCTAAGTCCTAAATCATACTCTTCCCAAATTTGGATGAAGGATTAAAAGTGATCTCAAAATCTACTTGGCTACAAACATCAATAGGAGAGCCTGAGTGGTGGATCAAGGTTTTAATCCTTCTTTGGTGGGGGTGGGAATGCTTAGATAGTTTGATCTTTGATGTTCAATGCAATGATGTGCCTAGGTATAATTGTGAAAGTGCAGCAAATTGATGTAATTTCTAAGAAATATAAAACTGACAAACAAAAATTGATTTCAAGAAAGTAGACGGTAGGCACAAAAGAACCTAGCATGTAATAGTGAGGCTAAATTGACTAGTCAAGGGTGTAGTGCATCCTTGATGATCTTCCTAATTTTTAAGATCTAAAATCACAAGCCTGAAGTCTCTAGTCTGTAGGTCCTATTCTCCCAGGAATCATTGTCAAAACTTCATATGTTGGTGATAAAATGTGAATGTCTTGACTTGACAACTTGTAAGGCTTGAATGTATGAATGAGCAATTAGTCTTCAATCTTCCTCCAATTTTCTTCAAATCTTAAATCTGCATACATGAAAGAGGGGGGAGGATTGTGTCATATAGGGGCTTTCCTAATTCAAACCCTATTTTGGTATTTCTACCTCCACAATGGCTAGGATGATGTAAAAAGGAGAGATTACCCTTGGTTGGGGAAAAGTCAATGATAAACAAGTAATGATTTGACAAATTACTGCAACTCACCACTTAGATATACATTCCTTGATATACTAAAGTCATGTACTCATCACCTTCAAGGAAAAATTATTTCTTGATTTGAAATACTGCAAGTGTTAGTACTCACAAAATAAATGAACACAAAAATGTGAACAAACCTACATAAAATATGACTTGATGTTTAATTGACATAAATGTTGCAATAAATTTGATAATTCTTCTCTTGAATGATTTTGATTGCTTAATAATAATCTTTATTTCCTTAGGAAAATCATTAACTTACTTCTAGGATTTAAATGATAAAATGACTTGTATTTATATGCAATTATTCTAATTTCCCAAAAATCAATTTTTTTAGACTGCAAGAACCAGTCGGGTATCTGTCCCCCTATAAACTCTAGTGTGCCTGGTAAAAAAAATTCACATGACTGGTGGCACTGGCATGACACGCCCACCAGTACCACGGGGATGATGGGGAGACTAGACCTCATGACCTCTTTCCTACAATAGGATGCTTTAGCCAATCAAGCTAGGCCCACTGCCCCCCCTCCCCCTGAAAATCAAATGTTAATAGTTAATAAATGAATTTATTTTTTTAATACCAAGACCAACATATTAAAAATGGATCCAAAATAGGTTGGTCAAGGGCATGGGGCACCCTTGACTAGGTCCATCCTTTTTGTGGCCTAAAGTGTCGTGGGTAAATATTAAGTGTTCCTTTTCATTCCCCTCTATTGATTTTTCAAAGATATTTATAAAACAGGAAATTAAATGCATAATTAGGTGGACAAGCACATAGGGGAGAGAAAACCTAGTGTGAGATTATCAAGGGTGACAATTTTCAATGCTACATTTAGCCCCCACTTTAGTGATAGTATGAACTTACGATCAAACTCACACTAAAGTAAGAATAAGATAAGAAGGGTTCAATTATCCAAACATTGCAGAGATAGGATGACATCAAATCTAGGGAATGCACTAGCCCCCAGATTCAAGATCCTATAGCAAGAAAATATAAGGACAAATGAACACACACATGAAGCACAATGAAACATGGTAAACATGAAGCATACACGATGAAGATATACAACATACAAACATGAAACAAAAAAAACAAGATGCAAAAAACATGATGCAAACACAATACAAACACAATGCAAACATGCAAAAGGGGATATGACAATCACAAACTAACATGATCCATGGAAATTCTACTAGGATCCATACCAAGGCATTCATGAGTCACATGCTAGCAAAGTCTGATATTTTCTAGGTGAGCCATGAGCCAAAGCACCACAAGCTAGTGAAGTATAATATTCACTAGGTGAGCTTTGGAAAGAAACAACACATGCTAGTGAAGTATGTTATTCACTAGGTGAGTTTTTGCAAAGGTAAAAAATGAGAAACACAAGGGCTAGTGAAGTCTAATAATCACTAGGTGTGATCCCATATCAACCATACCAAGAATTATAGTCCCAATAATTCTAATAAGGTGCTACAAAAATAATTCATATGCCAAGAAAACATATCAATAAGTCCAACATGAGTGAACGAAGTGAAGAATTTAATAGAATCCATGCCCCCACCTTAAAGTAACTGCTAACCACCAACTGTGAGCAATTGTTTAGAGGTAGAATAAAATGATAAATACAACATGATAAGGTCATGAGAGCTTATTGGAAAGCCTTATACTAGTGATATGTTCCCAATAAAGCTAACTCATGACAAGGGGTTGCCCCTAAGAAAAGGTTATAAAATAAGATAAAAGAGATCACATAAGGGATCCATGGATCTGTGGTTAGTATAGACCATAGATAATATGTAAAATGATTATGTTCAAAATTGACATCACTCCTTGGATGCTCGTTGTTCCACATGGAAGAGATAATAAACAAGATTTTTGGTCAACATGGAAGATACCTAAATGTCTCAATTCCTTGCATCATTCCTAAAAGGAAAACACAAGACAATAATGTTTACAACATAAAGAAGAATGGAGATACAAATAGATAAATGTCACAATAGATTTGTTCTCTTTGTATCCTTGTGCCAATGAGAACAACAAGGGTCATCCAAAGAAAAATAAAAAAATAAAAAAGACACACCAAGCAACACAACATAGGAGATCACATGACATGCATACAAACACACAACGCACACATAAAAGAGTACTACACATGTGAGCCAATCTAAAGTAAATCGTTTGCATCCCATTTTTTCTCATCATATAAATAAAAGGTAGACAATACATTAAAGGGATTGTAGTAAGTGACATACAAGGAGAATCACCAAGTTCAACACATGGTGGATCAATCTCAGTAGGAGGATTATCATGGTTGTCCCCATTTAAATGAATATTGATTTAGAAAACATAAGAGCTAGTTCATTATGATCTTTTTTTATTTTTTCTTTTTTCTTTTTCTTTTATTCTTCTTCTTCACTATCCAAATTTATCACAATAAATTGTTTATGAGTGACATGCTTACGAGTAACAACATTCATTTGTTCTTCTTTCATTCTCTCCTTAGGTTGTGATAGGTAAGACTTAGCTTCATGGTTTGGTGAGAGTAGTAATGTAGAGCCAAGTGATGACAAGGATGGATGGGTGGTAGGAAACTCCTTGGAGTTAGTTTGGATGGGTGGTTGGTTATTAGGTAAGGTATTTTATATTTTTTAGCAATTTGATGAGCTAAGGAACAATGTCTTCGTTTACACTCCTTTGCACTTCTATTTCTTCTTGCTTAGGTTTCAACCTACAAAGGAGTAATAGAGGGTTTTTCCAATGTTAGTCTCTTTTCTTCCTTTTGAGGAGGAATTGAAGGGACCACTTCGGGTTAGGAAACTACTATATTCTTATGTATATAAACATGTTTTTCCTTTAGAGACATGAAGGTAATTATGTGATTGTCTCTTGGTCATTTACATTATATTGGAGGTGGAGTCATATCATATAGGTCAAGTTGATGAGGGAGGATACTTGGTTCAAACATGGATTCATCCACTACTTGTGAGGTAGGATGAGCATCTATCAAAGTCACAATAGATTGAGGAACCTTGAGTGGGATATTACTAAGGGATAACTTGGATATACACTTAGCTTTAAACTTTTGATAGGATATAAAAAAGTGATCCTCACAAGGTTTAACTAGTTCAGTATGTTGAGGCCAAAATTAATATAGTGAAAAAATTTCACGAGAGGCCAAAGGTTTAAACCCACTATGATAGATAGTGTGTCTCTTTTTTAAATGAAAAATTTATGCATTTGTGGATTACCGATGGAACCACATTAATTGAGTGTATCCATGTATAACCAAGCTTCATATAAAATTGGTCTAACATTGGGATGATGGTGAGTGAAAAATCCAACTATTTTGGTCCAAATTTGAGTGGGAGAGTTATCAAACCTATTATAGGGTGAACGAAACCATCACAAGTTTTTAGCCATAATTTTAGTTGTTCATAGGAATCTTTGCAAAGTTCATGCACAAATAGGAAATAGGTTAGGTGGTGCAACCAACTTGTTTCCTTTATCATTAACATCGGCCAATTGGATGTGATTAGAATCAATGAGCTCTTGCACTTGGTGTTTAAGTCATATACATCATTCCATATCTTGTCTAGGTGTATGATGGTACTAACAAAATTATTTTATGTTGAATTTTGGTGGTAAAAGTTTAGTTGTATCCATGGGCGTAATAAGAGGTAGTTGAATCAAGTTTTTATTTAGCAATTGTAACATTATCACACGAATGGAATTAGGAAATTATGTAAATTATCTATCTCTCAGCCTAAATTGATAAGGATTTGTACTTGTGATAATGATGTGTGCTTCACTTGAGGATTGTTTATCTTAGTGAATTTTTTATTTTTCTTTTAAAGGAATGGTAATTATTTTGAGGTGTGGATTTGGATTGGCTAGTAGGAGTTGATGAAGGTATTAATTCATACTAACTAACCTATATCTAATAATCATGAAGATACATACATAAGTGTGTAAAGGAGGGGTACTTCATCAACAATATTTTATCCCTAATATTAGGTTGCAAGTTTTCTACAAACACCCATTGAATATCAACACCAAGAATACTATAGGAGATTTGTGAGTAAATAAATTGGTATCGTCCTATAAAATATATTATATTTTCCTTGGGTCCTTGTTTGTAATCCACTAAATATGTTAATGTTACTTGAGGACCAATGTTTGTTGAAAATGTTGGAGAAATGAACTAACAAGTTGTGTGAATGAGTTTATAGAGTTGTCTAGCAATGAGAAAAACCATTCCAAGGCCATATCTTTCAATTATCTAGGAAAATTTCTAGCTAGGAGCTTGTCTTAAAAAATTAAGTCACTACATAGTACAATAAAAACTGATACATGGTTGTTAGAATCTCCTTTACCATTGTAATTTTCAAATAAAGGTATTTAAATATATTGTGGTATAGGTTTTCTTAAGATAGAAAATGACAATGGGTTACACATGATGTATTTTAGAGGTTTACTAGTTTGATTTTTGATTTAAGGTTAAAATTTGTTGTTGGAGTGATGTCATGTTAAAAAGGCAAAAGTTAATTTATCACTAGATCATTAGGTGACATGTTTTGAGATATTGTTGAATATGGTGGACTATTGTAAGTGGATGGTAGGTTAATGTGTTGCATGTTGATAAGCAGTGAAAAACATGGTGGTGTTATGGGTGAAGTGACAAAGTTATAAGGATTTCCACTAGGAAGCCCTAAGCTTGGATTGAAGCCATTGGTATATTGAATTGTTGATGCTATGGTTGGAGGTATAAATGTGGGAATAAAAGATATAGTTGTGGGAGAGGAAACTTATTTTCCTAATTGGTTTTGAGCATTAGTAAATTTTTGAGCACAACTAGCTTCCAGAGGGATATTAGCATCTATTATGTGATCTAGACTACACAATACTTCTATTCCTTGGGATCATTTATCAACTTCCTAAGATTTTCCACAATAGGAATTGTATCTCCAACTAAGGATTTTGTGCTAAGGTAGTCTTGAAGGCCTTCTAAATCCTTATCCAATTGTTTTATTTTATAATCAAGGAAATGGGAAATAGTGGCCTTTAATTCCACATGGTTGTTAGATTGTGAGGAGGTCATAGGTAATGTGGGACTAGGGATGGAATCTAAAATGGATTAGGTAGGAGCAATACCTTGTGTGAAAGAGTTATAAGACCCAAGCTCCACAACGATTGTGATAGCAACTTGGGAGGCCATAAGTCTATAACTACATTTCACAAGGGTATAGTGGTAGGAAACCAAGTTGTGAAGCTCAAAACACACAAGGAGACTTACTATGAAAGGAAAACATAGTATAGTCACATAAATTGAAACTATTTACAAAATTAGAAGCCAAAACCACACAAGAAACACAAGAACAAAACTATGATTAAAATCAAATATAAAATTAATTGGTCAAGTGCAGTGGGCACCCTATACTAGTGAATTAAATTTGTTGTTTTCAAAGTTCAAGAATGTGTTCAACAATGTTTAGGGGTCCTATTTTGTAGTGGTCAAGTTTGAGTGTGTACAAATTTCTAGAAATGCACTGAATTGTAAGTTTTCTCTATATAAAACCCTTTGCAATTTTCAAAGTTTTCCTGCAATAAATGAAATGTTAAAAGTAATTTTCAGATTTAATATTACAGGAATTGACTGATCCTAACTTGAAAAATATAGAAATTTAAATTTTGCTATCTTTTTAAACAAAAATGCAACTTTTGTCACTTTTCATTATATACATATGCCTAAATCAAAATTAAAAAAAAAAAAAAGGTTTGATTTCAGATTTGAATATGATCTAATGCAAATTTTTGAATTTTTCAATGATTTTTTATGAAAATTATAGATGCCTAAATGATAAATTCAAACAACCTAAGGTTAAAATTAGATTTTAGATGACATGTTTCAAATTTTAGAAGATTTAGAAGTGTAAGACACATCAGGTTCACCAAAATTTTTAGTTGGGAAAAGGAATCTAAGTCCTAAATCATACCCTTCCCAAATTTGGATGAAGGATTAAAAGTGATCTCAAAATCCACTTGCTACAAACCTCAATGGGAGAGATTGAGTGATGAATTAGGGTTTTAATCCTTATTTTGTGGGGCAGGAATGCTTGGATAGTTTGATCTTTGATGCGATGAAATGATGTTCCTAGGTCTAATTATGAAAATGCAACAAACTGATGTAATTTTTGAGAAATTTAAAACTAATAGACAAAAACAAATTTTAGGAAAGTAGAGGGAAGACATATAAGAGCCCGACATGTAATTTTGAGGCTGAATTGACTATTTAGGGGAATGGGGCACTCTTGATTGGCTTCCTATTTTTAAGATATGAAATCACAAGCCTGAAGTCTCTAGTATGTAGGTCCTGTTCTCCCGCAATCATTATCAGAACTTCGTTTGTTGATGATAAAATGTGAATTCCTTGAATTGACAACTTGTAAGGATTGAGTGCATGAATGGAAAATTAGTCTTCAATATGCCTCTAATTTTCTTCAAGTCTTAAAAATTGGACACATGAAAGAGGGGGAAGGTTTGTTCCATATAGGGGCTTTCCTAAGTCAAACCCTGATTGGGTATTTATACCTCCACAATGGCTAGGATGATATGAAAAAGAGAGCTTACCCTTGGTCGGGCAAAGGCCAATTTGATAAAAAAGTAATGAATTGAAAAATTGTTGCAACTCACCACTTAGATATGCATTCCTTGATTGACTAAAGTCATGTAGTCATCACCTTCAAGGAGAAATTGTTGCTTAATTTGAAGTCATGTAAGTGTTAGTACTCATAAAACATGAATAAACTTACATAAAATATGATATGATGATTGATTGACATAAATGATGGAATAAATTTGATAATTCTACACTTGAATACTGTTGATTGGTCAATAATAATCCTGATTGCCTTAGGAAAATCATTAGCTTGCTTCTAGGATTTCAAATGATAAAATGACTTGTATTTATATGCAATTATTATAGTTTCCCAAAAATCAAATGCCAATATAGCCAAAAATTAATTTAAATTTTTAAATAATAAAATAACAACATCGACATATTAAAATGGAGCCAAAATAGGTTGGTTAAGGGCATGGGGCGCCCTTGACTAGGTCCATCTTTTTTGGGGCTTGATGTGTTAGGGGTAAATATCAAGTGCTCATTTTCTTTCCTCTCTATTGATTTTACGAAGATATTTATAAAATGAACAATTAAATGCATAATCAAGTCCATGCTCATAGGGGGGAGAAATCCCTAGTGTGAAATTGTCAAGGGTGATAAATTTTGACACTACAATTATAAATCCATATGCAAAGACTTGTAACACTACTATCTAGTGTGGAAATATTTTTTCATAACTTTTGTTGCATATTTATTTTTTATTATTATTTAAGTGAAACTAATTATAAATTAGACAAGTTTATTCAATAAAACATGATATTTATGTATATATTCAAAAAAATGTTGAAACAAGGACATCAATACCTAGTGCATAAATATTTTTTGATTTTTTTTCTCCATTTTACTATTTTTCCATAGGTGTGGAACAAATACCTTGATGTTTGATGAAAACCCTATATTCACTAGAAACTATAAAATAAACATTATAAAAAAATTAAATATATTCAAAATTATACTTGTTGGAAAGTTTATTTCGAGAGCTACAATCTTATATATTATCTTGTCATGATGATTCCATTTGTTGGTCCAACCCAAGGTTTAAAATTAAAAAATGATAAAAACATAAGCACGAAGATACAAAGAGAAATCCAATTCTTTTAATTAGAAGGACCTTCAAATGGAGCTATCTTTGAATGAAAGTGTACAAGGACCTTTTTTCGAAGGTCCCTTCCATGAGTAAAAAGTATTAAAATATTAAAATTTAAAGGGACCTTCATTTGAATGTATTTATGTAATCATCTTCAAGGAAAGATGTTTCACAATTTTCCTCCCCTGAGCCCCATCCAATTTTTTTATGTTCCACAAGTGGGACTCACTATGTGGGTTGACCTAATCATGAAAAAATTATTGACAATAACCTATGTGATATCATATCTCCTTCATTGAGTGGGAGGTGCAAATTTGAAGATGCATAATTCAAGTGGCCCATAATGGAAAGCCTAAAAATTGATGGAGTACTTGGAAGGACATATCCATAATTGTGGCTTTGAAAATGGTTCATAGCTTTTACCTTTACACTAGACACTATTGTGGAGACAAGGAACACTTTAGCCAATGGGAGTGTAGCACTTGGAAATTTTGAACCAATAGTATCATGGAACCATGCTATATGTACAACTCACTAGGAAAATAAAAGTAATTAAATTCACCTCTTATTCCATTATTTATTATGTTTGAGCTTTCAACAATATCCAACATATTACTTCTTTTTTCATATTCCTTCCCTTTGTTATTTTTTTTTGTTATTTGATCGTAAAGGGAAAAAAATTATATGTAACAATTGCCCCTCAATTTATACTATCTTTTTCTTAAACCAATTCACATCAACTACCAACTTAGTTGGCCAAGCATCTTCAAAATAATCTAGCAATGTTGACTTCATAACTCCTCTAACCATCACAATGGTGATCACTCCATGCCACCACTCATATTATCACACTAGAAGGTGGTAATCTCTCCAAAGTTAGGTTCATTCCTAGACCTAAACCTAAAACTTGAGGGTTCATTCATGAAAACCTTTCCTACATATCATTTTTTGGGAATAACAGGCTTTATAGTTCATATGTACCAATGTTAGAGAGAGTTCACCCTCTTCTCTTCTATGATACCTTTGAGTAATAACTATTTATTAATCATAAGCTATCAAATTAATCCAATTATAATAGAATGGTAATAAATTTTCATCAAGTGAGCTAGTCCAATACCAATCAATACCAATCATTAGTGTATAAATACCCACAAATCCACACTAGGGTCATATCATTCCATAAGTCCAAGTTCATTTGGCTCAAGCATACATTACAAGTATAATAGTGACTAGATCATACACACATTACAAGAACATTAGTTGTTGAATGTACACAAGACAACTAAGAGGGGGAGTGAATCAATTGTACATTCAAACTTCAAAACCCTCACAAACATTTGGATCCACATTAAGCTAATTAACCCTTAATCTGTTATACTTATTAAGTATGAAAGCAAATAACAAAAAATGAAATACATCAACATCATACACAATAGAACACTAGATTTACATGGAGAACCTAAGAAGGGAAAAACAATAGTGAGGATTAGTTCACAATATAAAGTAATTGCAACACTAAATACAATTATAGGCTCAGTGCCCAGACAAAAAGATGGGCTCACTGCCAATGGCTTGCTGCCAAATTATAGAAAAGAAGAAAGATGAATGTTATAGTGAGAAATCTATCTCAATGCAACATAAAAATCCCACCACATCATCACCAGTACATTCACATTTGTTTTGAATATTGTACACACTTTTTTCTCACTACTCAAAATACTCTAACTCTTTGAAGTTTGCACTACACTTTACAAATTTTCATTTCACACCTCTAAAATTTGCATCACACACATCACACACTTAACCTCCATCAACACAACACTTATTTATACCTTCCTCAACCTTGAAAATAGGTACACGATTCCCCAAATCCAAAGATGACTCACATACATCAAACATCATTTGAACACAATTTGAAATATTCCATAAACACCCTAAAATTAAAAAAATTCATTCGCAACAACTTTCACCTGAATAATGTACACACCCAGTACACTTAGAAAAGCTTTCATACACTATAACTCAAGAAATCAACTTTCAAAGAACCAAACCATGAAAAAACTTGACTAAAGGTAGATATGATCATTATCAACACATTTCCATAAATGCAAGACCTAAAACCAAGCTGCGGAGAAATGTGGAGAAAAACCATATCTCCCAAACACCACTACAACATATAGTTCACACACAGGGGAACACAACTCTCTCTGCAGAATGATCCAAACCAAGAAATTTTGGATATATAACCTTTTAACACCTTTGACCAACATATCCAAACCGCACAAGTAGATCTTAAACAAAAAATAAATGCAAAGAAAAACTAGAACACAACTTTGTACACCGAAACACCTCTCCAACACATTGTTTCCTCTTTTATTCAAATTTTCTCAAAAGAACTTGGAAACCAAGTACTAGAGACACATCCTCATCATCTTCAATACTTCCTTTTCACCACTAAACCAAATGTAACTCAACTATACATTCACAAGAAGAAGTTTATCAAAGCAACACTAGAGGTTGAAACGAATAACACTTACTAATGACAACATAATGCAACTAATCAAAGCATAACCAATTGACATTAATGGCAACAAAAACATAGGCTTGTTGACATAAATAAAAATACCAAATACTCATATTTGCAACAATCTTCCCCTTTGTCATTGATGGAAATGCATGATGTGAAAAACCATCAACAACTGTAAACATAGCAACTCTGATCACCAACACAATACTTCATATCAACTCTTTCTCTTTCTCTCCCTCAACTACGTTATTCTCTCGAGCCCTTTCTCAACTGATATTTTTCACATTTTTTTCTCTCCCCCTTTGACATCAATGGAAAAGTGCAACACATTTACATCTCTTTCCCCCTTTGACATCAAACATACATACTTTCACACAACAAACTGCATCAAACACCAACAAGGACAACACCAACCTTCAACAATACTTACTCCCCCTAATTACAACAACAAACAAAGCCACTACCTACTCCCCTTGAGAGGTAGGCTCCAACATCAGTCCAGAACAAAGAGTGAATCTTGAAATCCACTAGACTGACGCATATCCTCATGAAAGAAGGAGGGGAAATAACCCCTAACTTCTCCTAAAGATACTCAAACATATCTTTAAGAAGAAAATTAGTGAATATATCAAAAACATAATCCTTTGTAGGCACATACTCAAGCTTCACTTCATTCTTTGCAACCTTCTCTCTCAAAAAGTGATACTAGATTGAGATATGTTTTTTCCTTGAGTGCATCATTGGATTCTTTGAAATGTTAATAACACTTGTATTATCACAAAAAATAGAGATTGGTTCATCATATATCACCTTGATATCGTTTAAGGTTTTCCTCATCTACAACACATGTGTGCAACACGATGTTATTGCAATGTATTTTGCCTATGTAGTAGATAAAGACACTAGGTCTTGTTTCTTGCTTAGCCAAGACACCAATCTACATCCAAGAAAAAATGCTCCACCACTTGTACTTTTCCTATCATCCACACAACCTTCCCAATCAACATTTGTATAAGCACTCAGAGAGAAATCAATATCCTTTAAATACCACAAGCCATGTTCCAGAGTTCCCTTCAAGTATTTGAATATCCTCTTCACTACTACATGTGATTCTCTGGGATCTTGAAATCTAGCCACAAGACAAACTGCATGCATGATATCTAATCTAGTAACAATTAGATACAGTAATCCTCCAATCATTGATCTATACTTTCTCTGATCAACCTTAGGAGATTTATCATTCTTACTTAGCTTGCAACCACTAACCATAGGTGTACATACCGGTTTGGAATCCTCCATTCCAAATTGCTTCACTTTCTTTGACATACTTTGATTGTGAAATGAATATACCTTTTCTTGTCTAATTAATTTGCAGCACAAGAAAGAAATTAATCTCCCCAAACATAGACATCTCAAACTCTTTTTGCATTTCTTCTACAAATTTCTTGCACATAGCTTCATTTCCTCCAAAGATTATACCATCAACATACACAACCACAATCAAGATTTTATCTTTTAAACTTTGAAATAAAGATTATTATTTGTGATACCTTTATTGAATCCTTGATGTATTAAGTACCTATCCAACCTTACATACTAATATCTAGGAGACTTCTTTAATCCATGTAATGCTTTATTTAATCTACAAACCATATCTAGTTTTTTTGATAACTAAAATCCTTTTGGTTTGTCAATGTATACTTCTTCCAATTCACCATTCAAGAAAGCATACTTCACATCCATTTGATATACTTTGAAATCTTTGTGTCTTGCAAAATCCATAAACATCCTAATAGCTTTCAATCTTGCTACTAGAGAAAATGTCTCCTTAAAGTCTATTCCTTCTACTTGTGAGTAGCCCTTACACACAAGCCTTTCCTTGCTTCTTATCACTTTTCAATTATCATTTAGTTTGTTCCAGAATACCCACTAAGTTCCAATCACATTCTTGTTTGTTGGTCTTGGAACAAGTTCCCAAGTTTGATTCTTCTCAATTTCCATTAGTTCTACTTCGATAACCTTGATCCAATACTCATCCTTTCCTGCTTCAATCACTATTTTAGGTTCAACTTTAGAAATCAAACATAGGTTTACCTATTCTTTAGCCATAACATATTTCCTTCTTTTCAACACACCCTTGCTTTTTTCACCAATAATCTGATCTTCAAAATGATTCTTTTGCACATAGTTAGGAGTCTTAGGGATCCTTTCTGGAGCTTCTTCCTCTTCAATTTGAACTTATATTTCCTTACCTTCATCTTTGTCATTTTCTCTGCAAGAGGACTCATCTAATTCATATCCATCTATCACCACGATATTCTTTTGTAAGTCTTCATCCACTTTGACACTTACACTCTCAAAAATCTTCTTCAAACTCTTGTTGTAGCACCGATAACCTTTTCTTTCTATAGAATATCCAAGGAAGATACCTTTATTAGATCTTGTATCAAGATTTCCTAAGTTTTCTTCATCTCTTTTGATATAGCGCTTGCTTCCAAACACTCTAAAGTATTTGACAAGAGGAATCCTTCCATACCACAACTCATAGGGAGTCTTTGCACTATTTGTTCTTGCTTGAACTATGTTAAGAATGTAGACAAAAGTATGAATTGATTCTCTCTAATATACTTCTGGTAGGTTTGCCTCTTTCATAATTTTTTTGCAGTTTCCTGAACAATCCTATTCTTCCTTTCAACCACTCCATTTTTATAAGGAGTTCTAGGGCCATACAAATGCTTCTTTATCCCATGGTTATCATAAAAATTGTTAAAATAATTGGAGATGAATTCTCCACCTCTATCAAACCTCAAACATTTTATTTTCATATCCATTTCATTCTCAACCAAAACTTTGAAAGATTTAAACTTATCTAGAGATTCTTATTTTTCTAGAATGTCATTCTAGAATAATCATCAATCAATAGCAGAAATACCTATCACCTTGAAGAATTCTTACTCTGGTAGGACCACAAAGTTTTGTTTGCACTAATTCCAATAGTCCATTAGTATATTTTTATTTGACTAAAAATTCTTCTTGCTTGCTTCCCAATTTGACATTCCTTATAGACAACATTGATAGGCTTTGTAATCTTTCATAGATCTCTCACAACTTGAATTGAATTGATCCTCACTATGTTATCAAAATTGATGTGAAAAATCCTTCTATTCCATAGCCAACTTTCATTAATCTGAGTCATAAATCAATGACCATCAACACCTTTAAGCTAATAAAGATTTCCAACTGCCCTTCTTCTAGTAGCAACCATAGTTTTGGAGCCTTTTTTGATCTCACATCCATCATCTTGAAACATAAGGTTATATCCTTTGCTACACATTTTTCCAACACTCAAAATAATTTCTTAAACCCTTAACATAAAGAATATCATCTATATTATGCTTTCCGTCAAAACTAATTGAACCTTTTCCACATATCTTAGTAGATGTATCATCACCAAACTTAACTAGACCTCCTTCATATTTCTCAAGTTTAACAAACCTAATTTTGTCACTAGTCATATGATTTGAGCATCCACTATCTATAATCCAGTAGTTATTTTCTTCCATAGCATGAAAATCAATCACCATAGCATCTTTAACTTCTTTCAAAGCACTTTTCTTCACACATCTCTTAAAGTTAGTAGAATTAGTTCCATCTTTAATAACCATGAACAAGAATTCACTATCCTCATCATCTCCATAATCAAATTCATCATCAAATATACTTGCATCTTCTCTAACATAATAACTTTTCTTAATTACTTTACCTTTGTTTTCTTTATTCTCATCATTCAAGGCTCTGTTTGGGCATCTTGAAGCATAATGACCTATATTACCACAACTGAAACATTTGAAAGGCAACTTACCTCTGTATTTACCATAGCCCTTTTTCATTTTCCTCACAAAATTTTTTTCAACATCATCAAGAACCTCCTTATCTGATTCTTCAATCTCTTATGATTTTTCATCCTTAAAAGTAGTCTTAACTTTGGCATTACTTGGACTAAATTCTCTAATTTCAAAAGTAAATATAGCACCATACAATTGATCTCTATAATATTTTCTTAAATCTTGAACTTCCTTAATAGCATTAAATTTCTAACTATAAGATTTAGGAAGAGTTCTTAGTACCTTCTTTACCACTTCCTCTTCTTCAAGATTTCCACCAAGACCTCTAATGGAGTTGCCAAATTCGTCAACCTTCTACATGTAGCTTGTAATATTTTCATCTTCATACATCCTTAGGTTCTCAAATGTGATCTTTAAATTTTGCATCTTAGCTTGCTTGACCTTAATATCTCCTTCAAATATACTTTCCAACTTTTCCCACATAGCTTTATCATATTTCACATTCGTAATTTTCACAAGTTTAGTGTTAGAAAGGCCACTTAAAAGGGAATACCTTGCTTTACCATTATTTTCATAGGCCTTGAGCTCATCATTAGTACTCGAACCACTGGGCATAGGTATATCCAATCTCAATAGACTTCCAAACTCCAAATCCAAGAGATGCCAGGAAATCTTTCATCCTTGTCTTCCAAAAACCATAGTCCATTCCATCAAACAAAGGAGCATCCCTCTTGTACACCATCTCTGATCTACCTCAAGCGGTTAAGATTTCTTCCAAGGAACCTTGCTCTGATAAAAATTGTTGAATGCATGCAAGATAACTGAGAGGGGGGTGAATCAGTTGTACATTAAAACTTCAAAACCATTATAAACATTCAGATCCACATTAACTTAATTAACCCTTAATTTGTTATACTGATTAAGTATGAAAGAAAATAACAAAAACTGAAACACATCAACACCATACACAATAGAACACTATATTTTATGTGGAAAACCCAAGAAGGGAAAAACCATGGCGAGGATTAGATTACAGAAAAGAAGAAAGAAGAATGTTATAGTGATAAATCCATCTCAATGCAAAAAAAAAAGTCCACCAAAGCACCACCAACACATTCATAGTCCTTGTAAAGAGTGCAAACACTATCTACTAACTGATTCTAGTAGTCTAAATCATTGAAGTTTGCATTGCACTTTACAAATTTGCACTTCACACCTCTGCAATTTGCATCACACACTTCACACACTTAACCTCCATCAACACGAAACTTATTTATACCTTCGTCAACCTTGAAAAAAGTACACACTTCCCCCAATCCAAAGAAAACTCATGGACATCAAACATCACTTGAACACAATCTGGAATATTCCACAAACACATTGTAATTCAACAAATTCATTCACAACTTTCACCTAAACACCTAGTACACTTAGACAACCTTTCATACACTGTAACTCAAGAAATCAACTTATGAAGCACCAAACCATGAAAAACTTTGATTGAAGGTAGATATGATCATTATCAACACACTTCTAGAACTGCAAGACCTAAAACCAAACTACAGAGAAACACAAAGCAAAACCATTTCTCCCAAACTCCACTACAACAAAAATTCACACATTGGTGAACACAATCTCTTTGCACAACGATCCAAACCAATAAATTTTGGATACAAAACCTTTGAACACCTCCAAACAACAAACCACACAAGAAAATATTAAACACAAAAGAAGTGCGAAGCAAAACCAAAATGCCACTCTGTATAGTAGAACACCTCTTCAACACATTGTTTCCTCTTTTATTCAAATTTTCTTGAAAGCAATTGGAAACCAAGTACCCGAGACTCATCCTCATCATCTTCAATACTTCCTTATCACCACTAAGCCAACTACAACTTAGCTATACATCCACAAACAAAAGCTTATCAAAGCAACACTAGATGTTGGAACCAATAACACTTACTAATGACAACATAATGCAATTAATCAAAGAATCACCAATTGACATTAATGAAAATACAAACATAGACTTGTTAATATCAATGAAAACACCAACTCCTTATACTTGCAACATTAGTGACTAGTTCATATGTACATCACAAGTACAATAGTAACTAGATCATACACACATTACAAGTGTAGAGATTACCATAATGTCTAATTAACCAATGTGGATAATAACACATACAAATTAATGAACCTTAGGATCCCCAAATTAAGCAGTCCATTATTTAAAAGGGGGATTAATTAAATTGTCAAGTAAGGAATAATGAACTTGAGATGATGTTGGCACTATATATGCAGTTGAGAATCCTAAACTTCCTTAATCAATTAAGTACATGTGATTGAACAAGAATAAACTCAATTAAAATAATTTTTACTAAAAATAACTCTTATGTAGAGAACAAAGTAACCAAATGAATTGTTATGGATACCTATCATTCATATACTGTAACTAATGACCCTCTATGTTGTAGCGTACCTATTTAACTAATCACTTAATAGCATAAAACATAATGCAACTTAGGAACTTCAATTCATAAATTACAACATAGCATTGATGTAATGGAAACTAGAAACTATAATATAAAATACAATTCATAATCTATGAGTCATGTTATTAAAAAACTATAAATAAAATAAGAACAACTATAAACTCTTCCAATAAAACAAGAAGAGGACCAAGTCTTCTAACTCAAAAAATAACAACTAGTGGAAGTAGAAGTGTTAGAATTTAATAAAGACTCTTTGACAATCAAGAACATTGTTTTAACAGAAACATGCCTAATAGGGAAGTCTTTATTATAACCATTATCCCTTGTTAGAATATACTTATTCTTCCTCTATGGTTTATTGAAAAGATGGAGTGGCACATGGATATTTGTGTCCACATCCTAAAACCATCATCTACATCTTATTCTAGAAATATGCACATAATGTAACTAATTGAATCCTCTAGGTGTGTTGAACTATCATCCTTTTGCTATAGCTTGATAATCCTTTTCTTGTTGGTTGATAGGTTCTTCACTTCAGGGGTTAGTATTATTTCTTAAGGATTTTTTTCATTATTAGAAACTATAATTAATCATGAAATTCTACTAAATCTCATAGACATTGAAAGTTCACGCAAATATTCATTAATGTAATGTATCATCTTCAAATGCTTTGAAATACTTGAAGTATATGAAAAGGTTTGAAAATGTCTTTTGAGGTTGAGCAAAAATGAGATAAAAATATGAAACTTGCAATGCCCCATCACGCAACCCTAGGGGAAGTTGCAATACAATAACCAAACGCAACAATTTTTTTTATTTTTTTAACGTGCAATAATGTACAAGTTCGCTACACATTGCCAACATCCCCTAAGGCTACGAGACAAAGATTATTTAAACCCGAATTAAACAACCAAGGAATGAAAACATAACATCATTCAATTAAGGAATTAAAGTGCATACATTCCATATAGGATAATTACATCAAAGACTAATAGATACAACATGATATCCAATAACTATTGTTTACAAAATAATTACAACACTCATTCCCTGAATGAGGTAAATCAAATAAGCATGATAATATATTACAATTTCCACCTCGATACAAATGAGGGGTAATGAAATACAAGAATAACTGGAATGAAAGAACTAGAAGAGTAACAGGAATGAATGAGC
>VDFB02390471.1:0-24322 GCA_007258455.2 Sequoia sempervirens | reverse complement strand
GTGGCTCCAAAAAGGTGGGACTTAGTCACATGTAGAGATTGTGACAAGTCCAAGGTTCTAAAAGTCTTGGAAGGATGGAATGTGAATTAAAAATTCACATATAAAAAGAGGGGAATCTAGGATAAATAAAAAGGAATTAAAAATTCCTCTTGGGAATGATTAGGCTTAATTAATCAATAATAATTAGAAGATAATTAGGGTTTAATTAGGATTAAAGGCCAACTTACAAAAGTTGGAGGATGTGACACATCCTAATCAAGGATTAGGTATGTGCACATCCCTAATGAAGAAATTAGGAGATGGATTAGGATTAGATGAAAATGACATGTGAGGAATTAAATAAATGTAATATTTATTTAATTTATTTGATGAAAAGAGGATTAAGGAGGGTAAGGTATTTAATTATTAATTAAATACCTTAGGGATTTGGCATAATTAAAGATATTAATTAAATAATAGTAATATTATTTAATTAACTCGGATAAGAGGATGTTTAGATGAAAAGTGATAAATTTAGATAAATTAAGTGTCCAAATTTGGATGTCTACACTTTCATTGGGGCAGTAAGTAATCAAAAATCATAATTTTTTGAATTTTATCTCGGTAGTTTATCTTTGAACCAACGTAGCAGGTGCATTGCTTCAAAGAGGGGCAAAATGTAGACATTTGAATTATACTGATTGATTTCATGCACCTAAACTTGGTTTACTAACATCAATTCCGCCTAAATCATCTCTCTACTAACCATTTAATCGAATAATCTTTATTTGATTAATTTCATCATATTTCATCTTTTAATTAAATAAATCCACTTTATTTGATTAAATCATTATCTTCTATTAATTAAATAAATCATTTTGTTTAATTAATCCTAATGTTCCTCTTTTAATTAAATAAATCACTTTATTTGATTAAATCATATTTTATCTCCTTTAAATTAAATAAACTAACCTTTATTTGATTTAAGTTTAACATTATCCCTCTTTAATTAAATAAATCAAACTTTATTTAATTAAATCTAATATTCATATTCCTCTCATTTTAATTTAAATAAATCTAAAAATATGTCAAAATTTCAAATCAAACTAATCTCCATCTAAGTTAATTAAATCCCGATTAACTCTAACTCTAATCCATCAAATCCTCTAGATTTTGCAACCTGCACAAGTAAATCAATTTAATTGATTTATAATTTCTTCTATTTTCATTCAAAATGGCATCAAGTTGGAATATTCTCTCATTTTGAAATCTCCCTCCCAAAAGGACTTGTCCTCCAACATGACATTTATAACTCTTACATGTCCTTTTTCTTGAGCCAAGTGGCATTAACTCCTCTTCCACATCTTCCTCCACAAGCCAACTTTCAAATTTCAAATTTCCACCTAATTGCATTTATTTGCACATTGATCAAAATGTGCTCCACCTCTCTCCACTAGCATGTTGACAAGTGGCACAATGTCATTGGCTTATGTTTAGTCCCACATTCTTCATATCTTTCATTCCTCCATCCTTCTTTCCTATAAATGGAGAGCTCTTCTACTAATTTTGGATCCACAACTTTATGCAAGATTACTATCTACAGATTTGGACCAAGTTCATCCACCATTTTCATAGTTTTCATCAATTTTAGCGAGGTTATGGTCAATTTTCATCAAGTAGCACCAATCTTCATGAATCATCATCAAAGCTTGCAAGGAATTGGGAAAGGGCTATTTTCCACATCAAAATAGCACCAATTCCCTCATGGGATTGAGGGTTTGAATGTTTTGAGCAAGATTTAATAGTTTTTATTTGATTATCTTTGTTTTATTTCTTGTTCTTGGCATTTGAATGAATTGCATGGGGAATGTTAGTTTAGATTTGTTTGATGAATAATATTGTGTTGTTTGTCTATGTTTGAATAGGTCTAAAGCTACCATTCACAAGTCCTCTTCATCATCAACTTGGTTTGGCACATTTGCCACCCTATGAAGTCTTATCAATTTCAAAGAAAGTCTTGAATGTCTTCTCTTTATAACCTCAAATTCATCCCCACAATTTTCCCAATAATCTTCAATGTGATCCTTATTTCTATATTCCCTATTTTCTATCTTTTGAATGGCTACTGATTCTCAAGGGGAAATCCGCTCCAACCCCTGTTTTATTCATTTCCTTCAAGATGGCATCAAAGGCAGCTAGCTGTCTTGTCACCTCCAACAATATAAGATTATCAGTAGGATATCTAGGAAGCCTGTGTGGAAACTTTGGAGATCCATGTAATCTAATATAAGAAAACTTTGGAAATTGAATGAACCAGTACCCATATTTCTTGATTAGATCCATTGCTTTTGCTAAAATTCTTACATGAAGAGCATCTTGTAGAGTTCTGGTTATGTACATGGTAAAAGCATCATTAACCCTTCTAAAATTGGAAGTGTTGAGATGCTACTAAGTATAAACATCATATACTCTATCTTGGCCTATTGTCCCTTTACAACTTAGACCCTTGTATTTGAAAGCCTTGGCCAACATATATACAACATATGAAGTCACAGTGAATACCTTGGTGTCTTGCACATTCCTTAATTATAAATCTATATTGTCACTGATAAGGCCAACCCAGTGATAGTGAATCCCTTTCTTGATTTGAGAAATGACATGAAACATCCATTCTTCAAAGATAAAATATTTGTCTAGTCCCATCACTCTGCTAAGAAGAGTAATCATGTCATTATACTCAACTTTGAAGTCACTTCTATGCAATTGTTTGGGCAACTTGGAGTAGTGAGATTTTGGCTTGTCCATCCATGAGCTATTCATAATCTCCAAGGCCTTAGCTGGATTAGCATCATAAAACTGTTGTGCTATCTTCAAATTTATCTTCACTAAGTTTTGATGTGACCCAATGTTGAAGGTCTCAGCTATAGATTCCTCAATCAAATTATCCATCACTCTCCCTTGAGGACCAACAATCACCCTCCTGTCAGATTCATAGTGTTTTACACACTCCATGATAAGATCTGGACACTAAAATGAAGGTGGGAATCCAACAGCTTGTGCCAACCTTGTATGTACCAATATATGTGCCAAAGGAGTGGGTGCATTGCAGTACATCCTTTGCTTGAACTCCTCATAGTCTACATGACCCATATTAGTGTCTGCAACCTTGGCCCATGTTGAAATGATCTTGGACTCTGGTCTTGTACCCTTGACATCGTACTTTATTCTTTCAGCTCTTGTTGTAGGTTCTTCTTTAACTGGTTCAGTGGATTTTTTCTTAAAACCTTTTCCTTTGCTAGATTCTACCTGCATCTGGTTAGAAAATACCATAATTATTAAAATTCCAAGCACAATTAATCATTATAACACAAATGCATCATTAAATTTAGAATTGAAACATATATGCAATATATAATCATCTTGAAATCATCATCAGAATCATCTAGACCAAGTTGCACACCCCTAAAATCAAGTGTCAAGAAAACCTCAAGTTTTTCCTTACTTCGCAGATTTTGACCTTGGAAGAATTTTCAAGGAATCTGACCCTTCATGGATTCCACGAAAGGAAAATCCTTCAGGCATTCCATGAGTAGGTGGATTCCATGAACAAATAAAACTTGGTCAAACTCCAATCAATAACAAACCTTGAGATTATGAAACTCATTTTGCATCCTTCCTAAAGTTCAAACTTCAACATATTGGATAGTTTGTATGCTTTGGGCATTTTAAGCTCAGATGGATTTGAGGAATCCATGAGATTGCGGATTCTATGAAGGATTATTCTTCGGGTATTCCAAGCTTGTGTGGATTCCATGAAAGGATAGAAGTTCGGGTTTTTCTTTCCCATGCGGATTCCGCAAGGGACAAAGTATTGAGTTTTTCTCAATCTAAAGGATTACACGAAGGAACAAGGTTCAGGTTTTTCGCTTGAAAGTATATCCCACAAAAGAAACACTTTGCGCAACCAGGTATTAAAAAGGACTCAATGAAATCTTCATAGATCGAATTCAATTCCTCGAAATGACTCACATCGTTTCAATTGCACAATAGGGTTCAACACCAACTCAAATAAAAATCCCACTAAATCAATAATGAATCATTTAATAGTGTAAGCTTAATCTATAAAATCACGAACTAGGGTTTGCATTCAACTTTCAAAACTCAAGATTACATTTAAAACACACCCTAGTTCACACTCAAAGATGGGAATTTTCAAAACCCTAACTTCCAAAATAATGCCCTAGTTTTTGGAACGATGCCCTATTTTCCAAAATCTGAATGCAAGATAAACTGAAAATAAAAGTGATTTTGAAACCAGAACTGACAATGCAAACTCACTAGAGCTAGAATCAAATATCAATAAAGCAAGTTCAAGGTCGTAGTTACAAAATAAAATAAACAATACAATACAAAAAGTGACCTCAAATTTGAACCATCGAAACACCAAATGATTAAGGAACTTCAAATTGCAATCATCATGAAACTTTTAGTGGGATAGAATCCCTAATTTTCAAGCAAGGAGACTAGTTATGGCAGTATGAATGCACGCCTAGAACCCAAGTTGATCGACTATGGAATGCCCTAGTGCTAATTCCTAAATTCACGCCTTTCAAATGCTAGAATGCTCAAATGTTCTCCACAATGCACTCCCTAAAATGAGTAATGAGTATAAGGCCAAGTGCATATAAATTGCACCTCAATTTAGCATTAATGATGAAAGCACCTCAACTGCAGAAGCTATAAATGCACTAACAAGACACCTCTGATGTTTGAGAAATTGAGTTGGTCACGGATTCGAGGAATCCGCCATGAGGAGAAATTCATGAAGGAATACATATCATGGATTCCAGGTTATAATGGATTTAGCGAAACTGACTTTCGTCGGGGAATCCACCCAAAGATGAATTTAGCAAATGATGTAAACTTCACAAAATCCAGCTCGACAAGGATTTTGCAAATGTCTGAACTCTTGGGAAATCCTGATCACCAAGGATTTAGCGAACCAATAGGCCTTTGGGGAATCTGACACTAGGCGGATTTCGTGAAACTTTCCCAAACTTGCCCAAACTGATACCTAAGTAAAATTTACATGGAACCAATGACTTGAGGCTTCACTTAAGATCATAATGCTGCAAAGGAAATACCACCTAAAGTGTAGATAAAACATCAAAACTCAACAAGTGAAGAGCATCAAAATTCCAAGGAACTTATCCCTTAAGGGGAAAAGGTGGGACGTAAAGCAAAAAACCCAAGAAAACAAAAGCAAGAAAGAGGGTCCCTACCTCTGGTGGGGCGTGTGTGCAAAAATTGCACAACAATTAGAAAACCAAAATAGTTGACCATAGATTATTTAGTACCCAAGAAGAATAGTAATTCACTAGTTTGAAAACCCCCAGTTAGTAATTCTAAAATCCTAATATTAATATCTAACAAAATAAATAAAAATATAATATATTTTTTAACAAGTTTGAAACTAAAAATACACAAATCATATTTTATATTATACCTTGATCTACCATGTCTTAATTTAGAATCTAAAATTTTCAAATTTACTAAAAAGTAATACATGATCTAGCAAATCCCTGATTAAAAAATCAAAATAGTTGACTATGAATTATCTAATACCCAACAAAAATAGCAATTCATGAGTTTGAAAATCCTCATCTAGTAATTCTAAAATCCTAAACTAATATCTAACTAACTAAATAAATAAAACATAATTTTAAGATTTTGAATTTTAATTTTTTCTAATATATCAAGATGATGTTAATTACAAAGAAATAAATTATATGTATATAATATGTTTTTAAATGGAAGGAATTTGAATCTAAAAATATGCAACTCATATTTTACAATACATTCTAATCTAGATTCTACCAACATGTCATAATTGAGAACCTAACAATTTCAAATTTACTAACAAGATATACACAATCTAGCAAACTCCTAGTTAGAAAACCAAATTAATCGACCATTGATTATCTTGTACCCAACAAAAATAGTATCTCATGAATTTTAAAATCCTCATCTAACAATTTTTAAATCCTAATGCTAAAATTTTAAACTTACTAACTAATGTATGATCCACCAAACCCTTAATTAAAACACCAAAATAATTGATCATGGATTACTAATACCCATTTAAAATAATAAGTCACACATTTGAAAATCACCACCTAACAAATCTAAATCCTAATACTAATATTTAACAAAATAAATTATAATATAATATATTTTTAAAATTTAAAATTTTAATTCTTTTTCAAATCTATCAAGAAAATTTTTATTACGAAGAAATAAATTATAAAAAATAAAAATTATGTTTTATAATGTATTCTAGTTTACAACCTATAAATATGACATAATTCAAAATCTAACAAAGTATACTTTCACAATACATTATTTTCCAATCATTTAATTTAAAAACATGCCCTCAAACTTATGAACTCTTAGTACATGTTTTTTAAAATTTGTCTATTTTAAAGATTTTTAAACTATATGTTAAGAAAAATATTTAAAATTTGATAAATATTGGTTTCCATCTAACAATATCTAACTTTTTTAAACTCTAATGTGAATGAAAAAAAATGTTTCATTCTCACAAGTGATTTTCTTCCTTACAATAGGTGCTTGGAAACTCATAACTCTATTTAATTATTTTTAAGCAATAATTTTTTATATTAAAATAATATAAAAATATAGTTCAACAAAACATTATAAGTATACAAATATCTTATCTACACAGAGACATAATACAAAAATATCAACTACCAACCCTTAGAGAATACACACCTATTTGTGTAGAGAACAACTAATGGTGTCACAAAAGTTTATCGCTCAAACTATATAGCATATAAATAGATGATCCATGAAGTGAAGTCAAATGTGGTCCAATAGGACCAAAATAAATTCCAACTTGAAATATTGTTAACTCATAATACCAAAAAGAAGCATCACAAATATTAGCATGTAAAATTGTATACTAAGTCTCATGGTATCAATAACAATCAAATGAAGTAAGCATAAAACAATGTTATTCCCAACCACAAAGAAACATCACCAAGAGAAAAAAAACCCAAGAAACAAGGGTATAGTGATAACCAAGGCTTCCTTAACCATTATTTTTCTTAATATTCTCATCCAAATGATAAAAAAAACCCTCAACCTTCTTCTTAAAAGACTAAAACCTAAAATCAACACATTCTTCAATCCAAATATCAATAAACATCTAATAGGAACTATAAGAAAAAAATGGATGGACATCCTCACTATCATTGTCAGATGAACTATCAATTGAAACCACACCTTCAAGCACATAGACACTAGAAACAATCTATTTCTCTTTACCAACCAAATCCACAAGGCAATGACTAACATGAACAAGGTTTTCTATGAACAAGAAGATGACTACTATAAATACGAAAATGATCCCAGTTGCTAAGAACAAGAGAAGGAACATGACAACTATTAGTACCAAAAAAATAAGTCCAAGATGAATTGAATTAAGAACTTGGTTGCTATGAACATGAATCAAAACTTTCCTACAAGGAATAAGCATATTGTCACGACCTCTTTTTTTTATTCTAAATTATTGTTACTATTTGAAAGTTCTAACCTATTCATGCATATCAAAATTTAAGTTTTAGTAAACTAATATCATCAATTTAAAAATTAAATCAAATAACAACTAACTCGATAATCAATTGAGCAAGTAATGGTAGTGATATTCGTGAATTAGACACTTTCACCCATGCCTCCCAAGTCATTTTCAATCAGATCATGAGACACTTGTAATTAAATTGAAAACCTATCAAACTTAAAGCTCAGAAGTTTCTAAAGTAAAAAAAATCCACCTACTCTGAGCTACTACGCATGAAGAAGAATTTAACATGTGCTAGCACGCCAAGCCCAGCCGTCCAACGCCGAATTCAATCACCTCAGTCCATCCATGTTATTCACATGGGTTATACTCCAACCGCCCCAAATAAATTTCAGAGCTACCCGCATTCTACAGTTTGCAAAAAAATTTAATGCATTATAGCTATAAAATGAGTGGACGGGCTTATGTTGGAGGACACTCGAAAATTCTATGTTTTGTGAGAAACTCCAGAGGGGCGTTCAATTGAAGGAAAGAGGAGTGTCGTCCTGAGCATATCATCCACCCTGGATCTCCTCCTGGAACTAGCGCCACAGGTAGGCTTTCATATTGTCCTCTTTATCTTCATTTCAGTTTGAGCATATCATAAAAATGGGGGTTGAATATAGAGTCTATAGAATAAAAGCGATCTGCAATAGTCCCCATAGAATTTCAATTTAGAATGAAACTGTAGATACTTGGAATCATATCTAGTATGTGGAACCTTGGGATTATTTTGAAATTTGTATATATATGTATTTATGTATACTGTGAAAGCTTATGATTATCCAAAAATTAGTCTTAAAACCATCAATCTCTGCAACCATATTTTAGTGCTGGAATTCTTTATTCCATTTCAGAATTATACACAACTAGTGGGTACTTGGAATCATCAACCTCAGGAAAACTCAGCGCCTTCAATAGTCATGGTGCAGTCTATATAACCTCACACACTCTACCCTCTCTGGATTAGCTATCTTTTATTCAAAAACAGGCGCTTCAATTAGCAAGGAATGTGTACATGTTCAGTGTAGACGCAAGCCCTCTTTTAATGATCTTATGTAGATATTAATCGTTAATTTTACAGATCAGGTCAAAATTTTAATTATTGTGAGTATTCTTTTATTTGTACAGCAGTAATGATTTCGCAGAAATGAAATTCAAGTATAGAATCATGAGATAGATCTAATAAGTGTTATAACTGAGAATTCAACATATTGAAATATTATAAAGTAACTTATATTCATACTATTTCACAACATTGGAAGGATGATTCTTAGAGATTAGAAAGTATAAATCTGTAATATCAATATCTTATTAATGATAATTAATATTTTATAGAGACTGTGGAGTAGCTAAATATTTAATGATTTAATTGTATAATAAAAAAAAATCCATTGAATTCATATATGTTTTAAATTCCAATATAGTTCTACTCTAATTCTTTTTTTGTTGATAAAAAAAAAGAAATCCAGTGAACATTGAAAGATCCATAAATTCCCTTTAAAACGTATTATTGATTTGGTTAACATCTAGATCATTATATATTTTGTGGGATATTTCATTAAATTTATATTAAATCACCTTTCCTAGTGAATAAATAAAATACTTCCATTCTTTATAGCTTTTAATTTTCAAAAGCTCAATTGGATTGTAGATAGTTGTAATAAGTACTCCTAAGTCTTGAAAGGAGAGTAATGTAACACAAATCAAATATATACATGGTAATGATACGAATTTGCTACCAGTAGTCCTGATTAAAACAATGATTACTTAGACATGCAATATGCATTCAAGAATCCTATTTGTGCATAAGTCCCTTAAAATTAATACATTCTAAAACTTAGGATAATTTGAAAGGATTCTATACAAATTTCCAATTCAATCTAGATTATGAGGCTTTCTCAAAAGTTGTCTTAATGAAAGGTTGTTAAGAGAAAAATTTATGTTATAATCTTAACAAAATGGATGTTCATGGTTCCATAATTTAGATACACTAGCCACTAAATCTTGATAAGTTTTCCCCAAAAGCAATATATAAGCCCTTTCCTTGTATTTCCAAAAGCATTAGAATGTATGTATATAAGATCTCTCTCAAAGAGAGACCTCTTCCTATGTTTTGGAAATAGATATTGAAGCTCTTGCATTCACACATAAAACGGTTGAAAGATAAGAAGAGAGGAGCCACCAAGGAAAAAGAGGAACATTGCATGTAGCTAAACTTAGAAACTCATTTATTGCATGAAAATACTTTCTATAAATGGTTATTGTCTAGTTAGCTTATTTATCCAATGGTTAAGATGGAATGTTTCTTTATTAGCAATAAATTATTCTAAAGATGTATTTGATCAATGCTTGTCGATTTACTGAAATATCTTGAGCGAATGTTATGCTTTAAATATTGTTATAATAATAGTCCTTGTAAATCTTAGATTCTTATGGGCTTCTTTCTTACGAAAGATAAATTATGTTGGAAAACCTAATCAAAGAAAGGAAAAACAAAACTAGCAGCGTTCGGTATTAACGATGCCTCTGGCTCACGTTTACGGGTAATGCCGCCGCGCTTGAGCTACTACATCTACAACCTAACACAGTTGCAATAACGGCGTCTGTGGCATCGTCCCTATAAATCACCGGGGAGAAATAAGGAACATGGGTTGTTTAAAATCCAAAGGAAGGGAAATCCCCTTTGGATCGATAATCTAAAAAGATAAAACAAAAATGAATCAAATCCGCTAGTGACAACCTAGAAAATTGTAACTTAGGAATTTTCAGTGGTGCAAATGTAATTCTAACTCAAAGATATAATCATGTGGATAAATTATTAGGAAATCATTTAAACGGGTCAAGGGAGACGAACATCATTAGGGAGTAGGGTTAGATGAATGTTAATAGGTAAACAATAAATGGTCAAGGCGATCGTTTATTATCCATGCTTCCCATCGTGGGTAGCAACCGCAGAGGAACTGTCTAGGGGAAATAAAAACCCTAGAAAGGGTTGCATACCCACTTTATAACAGTTCACATAAACATAGCCTAGAAAACAGAACTACATATTTTACGCCTTGATCCCGTTTGGAAGCAGGGTATGTAGGCAGTCTGGGAAACGAAGGGTGCTCCCAGTACTCAGGCATTCGGGAATGGGGTTTAGGGTTAAAGAGATCATGTAACTAGTTATAAGAGATAATCAACTAAAATACATACAACTATACTCGGAAGAATCCCGCATGGATTTCTTGATTCCCCGAAGCCTTTAGGCTAAATTCGAGGTAGGTTTCAAGTTTTAGAACTACCATTTACATACCCCTGAGGACGACGACCTCGGTACACTTTCAGAAGGGAGTGTGGTCATCAGGGAGGCGACTCAGGATTGGATGATCCCGATGAGTCCAAGACTCTGGCCAGAGCACGTACCTATCATATGATAGATGCCTGCCTCGTTTAGGTGGATGCCTATTCCGATTATATGAATAGATGTATTCCTATTCCATATGAATAGATGAAGTGAATTCCTGTTCCGTATGAACAGATGATATATCTGTCCCGTATGGATAGAAGTTCCCGAGTGTACTTGTGAATGAATACTTGAAAAAATATATAGTGGTATTTCGGTTAAAATTAATTGGGTCTTTACACATATGAAAAATATTGTTATGAACAAGAGCATCAACCACATGATAGAAACACCATTATTATAGGAAAAATAGGTTTCAACTAGAAATATTTGCACCACCAATAACAATACATACATGACTTCCAAGCTCACGAACACACACCAAACCAAAGCCAATATTCATTGATACACTAACATGCACATTTTGAGCAATAATTGAACCAATAACTATGGCACAAACAACAAAAACCTTAATTCTCTTATTCTTTTACCACTCAACATCACCTTGAAAGGCCAAATTAAAAATAAGAACATTATCCAAGTTGCTACATTCAAGAATAGTGGTACCATTCAAATATAATTTCTTAACATCCTTAACTTTCAAAACCTACATATCCACATTATTCATAACAAAAGATAATATAACTTTTGGATAGACAACATTAAGCAGCCTCTTACAATTTTAGAAGACATCATTGTTCCTAAGAACCTAAATATACCAAAACCTTCTAGATGAACTAATCAACCACAACATATCCAAGCCGTGAATGGTTGATCTAGACCTGCTCAAACATGAACAAACAAGTGTAAACCAAACATTCCCTATGAAATTCTTTGAACATATAATATGAAAACAAAGAAAAATATCTTAAACTATGCAAATAAATCACAAATGAAATTCTATTCTAATGCTCAAACCAACATCCCATAGGGGGACTGGTGCTTCTTTGATGTGGAAAGAAGCCCTTTCCCAATCCCTTGATAAGCTTGATGATGGATGTGTGATGAACAAGATGAATTTGATGCAAAATTCCAATAACCTAGCTATGATGGAGAAATTTTATGCTAACATGGATGAAATTCTGGATAATAAACTTGCATAAACCTCTCTCTCAACTTGTGTCTCTCAAGTCAATAGAGAAGGCCTCTATTTATAAGGAAGAAGGATTTAAGATTGAAGAATAGGAGGAATGTGGGATTAAACATTTGAACCAATGGTACTGTGCCACTTGTCAACATGCTAATGAAGGAGGGTGGAGCACATTTTGAACAATGTGCATGTTTAATGCATGTAGGTGGATTTTGAAATTCAAAAGATGGTTTGTGCAAGAAGAGTTGTAAGAGGAGTTAATGCCAAGTTGGCTCAAGGAGAGGACATGTAAGAAATTTTAATGCCAAGTTGGAGGACAAAAGTCCTTTGAGAGGGAAAGTTCAAATGGGTGGAATATTCCAAGAATATGCCATATTTGAATGAAAATAGGAGGAATTAATAAATTGATAAATTGATTTATATGTGCAAGTTGCAAAAGCTAGAGGAATGGAGGATTAGAGGAGTTAATTAATTTTTGATTAATTAACTTAGATGGAATTAGTTGATTTGAAATTTGATTTAGATATTTAGATTTATTTAAATCAAATGAGAGGATATTTGGGAGATTAGTAATTTAATTAAATAAATTTGATTTATTCAATTAAATGAAGAACATTAGGATTCAACTAAATAAAATTGATTTATTTAATTAAAAGAGGACATTAGGGTTTAATTAAATAAAGTTGATTTATTTAATTAAAAGGGGAATATGGAGGAATTTAATGAATTTAATTAAATAAAGATTATTCAATTAAATGGTTAGTATGGACGTGATTAAGGAAGAATTGGTGTTAGTGAATCAGGATCGAGTGCATGATATCGATCAAGATATTTTAAGTGTACATTTTTCCCCTCTTTGAAGAATGTACTTGTTGCTTTGGTTCAAAGAATAACCTTGCTGAGATCAAAGTTCAAAAATTTTATGATTTTTTCAGATGCCCCAGTGGAAAGAAGTATACTGGTACACTGCCCCCTCGAGAGATCAAGTGAAAAGTTCGATTTGAGGGTCGATCTCACGACAAAGAGGTTCAAGATGGACGTATGGATGGTTATGATGATGATGCAAATGAGATAGTTTATGAGATTCTTAGAATAACCAATCTATATTATGGTGCAATGATGGAAATACAATGCATGTGAAATCATATGAATGATATGCAGCATGCTGACGGTTTGTGGATGCAGGATGGATTAGCATGAAAGAAGATAGAAGAATGAGAGGGATCAACCCTTGATTTCGAGAAGATGCAGAAGTCCAACAAGTCTATGAGTTGTCGAGACTTTATTAGATATGATTATGAATTATGATGATGTTTCGCTTATCTAGGGATTGGGGAAATAAAGAGCTTACTTTCCTTATGTTTGATGACACACATAGGTACGATGTATCAAGGTATAAAGAACCAAGATGGCGTTGTACCTAGTGCGATGGTCTTTGACTCGACAAACAGATAGGAGTATTCTTGTTCACACCTGACATACAAAAACTTAATAGAATGTACTTCAAATATTTCAAACATCTCAGATCAAGGCACAAAAAGGAATAACCTCCCAATGTAATATCAACAAGCTGTCCAAAATACCTTCCATACACCCCAAACAAAGTAAGCATGACCAAGGTTTTATTACAAGAATATCCAACAAGCACAACAGAAAAAAGATAATGATCAATGCCCATTCCTTTCTCTCTAAATCATTTTGATAGACATCATTGAGAGGTCATTGGAATGAGCGCAATAAGATAAATCAAAAGAAAAGATCAAGCAAACAAACAAGCCAATGTTCTTCATACCTCTAGCTAAGACTAAACTATGGTGATGCCTGACGTTGATGTCCATTGTAGGAAGGATGAATCCTAGGACATGATGTTATCAGATGATTTGGGATTGATTTGATGATGGAATATTTGTACCAAGGGGTTGACCAACTTGTTTACCTACTGGGTCACCGACCTACACTTGAGACCTTGACGATTGAGTTTTCACTTGTAACCTGCTAGACTTGTTTCTAATTGTTTCACCAAAGGTTGGGGGTGACAGTGAATTATTATGAGTGGATGTTTATTGCAGGTGAAAGCGAGATGGGATGGATGGATATTTTTTCAAATATTTGGATGTTTTTGATGTTTTGAAATGTTTTGAGGTTGTTTTTGGTATTTTCAAGGTGTTGCAAATGTTTTGATTTTCAAAATTTCCAAGGTTTTTGTGTTTTATGAGATTTTATGAATGTTTTTGGATTTTTATATGATTTGGATGTTTTTGGATTTTCGCATGATCTTTCCGATTTGGATATGGATATGGGTGATGATATCAGTGCTCTGTTTTGGGATTTTGTTGAAAAGCAAGCTAGGGTTGATTGATCTGATTGATGGATTGATGATGACAACATTGTTGAGGATACACAACAATGCAAGGATAGTGTTAAGCAACACAAGGATTGGGAAGGATATCCCAATATGATGAGGGATTGATTGGATTTGATTGATGGATTGATGATGATAACATTGTTGAGGATACACAACAATGCAAGGATAGTGTTAAGCAACACGCAGATTGGGAAGGATATCCCAAGATGATGATGGATTGATTGGATTTGATTGATCAAGATTGATGATGATAACATTGTTGAGGATACACAACAATGGAAAGATAGTATTAAGAAACATAAGGATTGGGAAGGATATCCCAAGATGATGATGGATTGATTGGATTTGATTGATCAAGATTGATGATGATAACATTGTTGAGGATACACAACAATTCAAGGATAGTGTTAAGCAACACAAGGATTGGGAAGGATATCCCAAGATGATGATGGATTGATTAGATTTGATTGATCAAGATTTTGAAGCTTGATTTGGAACAAAAGTTGGTTTTGGATGATTTGATGTGATGTTGAAGCAACGTTAGATGCAACTGATATTGATTGTTTGGATTGATGTTCAATGAAAGATAAAGCTTGATAAGGAACATCTTCTTGTCAAAATGTGTCATCGGCTAGTGATTTGGATTTTGGCTTTCAAATGCTTGACCAATTTGATTTCATGTTTGCTAATGTTCGGATCACCACATAAGTTGGAAGATATAGATCAAGATTTTTTCCTGAAGCAAGCTGCAAATATCTACCCCTAGTGTCTAGCAATGTATGGAATTCCATGGGTGGATTCTTGGATAGGTATATGGATGGATGGATATGGATTATCTTGTGATAAGATAGGGTGTTTGAATAGAGGATTCTCATTTGGATAGTGCTTCAGTGTTATATAACATTGGGTAGGATAGGATCAATGAAAATGACCCATGTCAAGGTGTTTACCATAAGCAAGTGTAAAGTGTGCACCAAACTTTATCAAGATCAAGATAATGTAGATAGATGGCAATGGGTTGGATAAATGGTTCATGGATGAATAGATTTATTATGGATAAGATGGATGGAATGTTGGATTTATTATGGATGGGATGAGATGCTTTCACCACTGGTGCGTAGATGCTTGATTCTACACATGACGCCTATTTTCTAGGTTTTCATCATGGTATTGTCCAAAGCACCACCGTAGTGGTTTTCACTGGAGGACAATTTTTTTTCTTTACTATTTTCATGAATTTTTGATTTTTTATATTTCTCTGTGAAAGATTTTTTAAGCTCATGCTAAATCACCGGTGGTGTTGATGTTGATGCTTCGTCATAATGTGCCATTGATATCCTACCAAGAAGTTGTTTTCCAAGTTACGTGCACTTGAATACAAATTTTGAGATTCTTGATCTGCTTTGTTGATACCGAGTTAACTTTGTCTTTGTGAACATCTAATAGAGTGCCTTCTAAATCCTTATGATGAAGGGTTGTTGCCAATACATGGTCAATGTGAGAATTAGATATCATGTGTGGAGGCGGATGGAGTGTGTTTAGGAATAAAAGATGGATTGGTTGATAGTTTGGAACCTTTGATTCTCCAAACTTGGGAAGATGAGCAATAATGGGTGGATACAGAAGTGTGAATGGAATTAGGACCAACTGCTCGATATACTTTGTACGTCGCTTGGGAAGCTTTCTTTTTCCTTTGTGGACATCTTTGATGGATAATTTTCCCTTTTTGATTTTTCCCTGTAGTTTCTTTGACTGATGGAGTTTGATAGGGATAATCTTTCTTTGTATTTTTTGGTATCCATGTGTTTTTGATTTGTCCATTATGCTTCTATGCTTCTTTTGCTTTGATAATGTTCTTTGTGCTTTGATTCAAATTTTTCTTTTGATGTTGGTCCCAATTCATGGATGGGGTGACGGGTGGATGAATATTCATGATGTGGATGGTTGTAGAATTGACATTGGTTTCACCATAAGTACTCTTCGTGCTCCCTATGTTGATGTTTGTACGAGATAAAATTTCCCCTAGTATTATAGAGGTATCATTGATATTTTTAGATCCCTTAATTGTCAAATAACCAAGACCTTGATGCTTAGGATTCCTAATAATCTGTACTAGTTCTAGGATACCCTGTTCATGTAGGCCTAATCCTCTACCTTGATAATTCATTTGTTGAAACATTTTATTTGCAATAGGATATGATTTACCTTGGAAACAAGGTGCTAATCCTTCTCTACCCTATTGTGAATCTTCAAAGGTGATAGCTTGCCCAAAAAAGGTAAGTGATCCAAGCTTATAAGTGATAGAATCCTCCATAAATGGGATAACTTCTTGATTCATATCTATGGCTTGATCTTGTGAAATATCATATTATAATGCTTCTTCAAGAGGTGTTGATGATTCACTGTCCACATAGAAGTCTCCCTCATGGTTCATTTTTTATATGCCTTCATAGGATGCTTCTCATTCACAACTTTTGTAGAAGCCTACTTCATTACCCATTTTTGATACGTCTCTAGATTTTTCTATATCTTGATCATGTGTACAAATGTTAAGAGTAGGAGACTCTTGTTCCTTGGTAATGATATCAAGAGTATGAGACTCTTGTTTTGAATGAAGATCATCTACATTCCCATTGGGAGTAAACATCTCATGGGTATATGGGGGAATATGTGCTATATGGATATGATCATTATTTGCAACATCTTGTATAGATAGGAGAGTGTCCATTAGATCATTTTAGTATCTTGGAGATACAAATTCTTGATCTTGATTAATTTTGGAATTGCTTTTGACATGCTTTGGATCAAGTTCTTGACATGGTTCAGTTTCAAAGGATGAATTGCTTATAGAGGGTTCTTGGATATCTTCATTAGGCATAGGAAGTGGCTCAATATCCTCTTGATCTTTGAGTGGACTTGGATCAAATGTTGAGTTGAGTATTCCTTCAATATCTATAACCATGAGGTTAAAGGATGTCAATATTTCTTGGAAAGGATCATTGCTAGAATTTGGTGAAATATGTTGATCATGCTTTGGAATAAATTCTTGAGATATGTCCTCTAACTCATTAGGTGATGTATTTTCAACATGATTATTGGTGGAAGGATCGCCGATTATAGGATCAAATAATGTTAACACTCCTTTGAATATATCATTGTTGGATATTATTGAGGGGTACTTGTCATGATAAAAAAGTGACTCTTGATGTATGTTGAGTTGATCTTCGGATGAGGTAGAAACATCTTCAAGGTGCTCATTGATGGATAGATCTTGATCATTATTTTCAATAATTGTGGTGGAGAGATTGTCAATGCTATCACTAGTGGTTGAATCTTCATCGTTGTCCTCAATAGTTATTATTTTTTGATCAATAAGGTCTTGGATGAGATTTTTGAGTCAAATATAATTTGATGTTTTGTGTCCCTTTATTTTGTGAAAAGCACAAAGGTGCTTCTCGTTATACCCTAGTGGTTTAACTTGAGGCTCTTGATAATTTTCATAAAAGGGGATTTTGATGAGATTTTATTGTACCAACTGTTGCATGACTAATTCGATTGGTTCCCCAAGTGGTGTGTATTTTCATTTGTTACCTTGTGAGATTTGTACTTTAAATTGGCCTTGTGGTGATTTATTTTGGAGATGTGGTGATTGATCTTTAAGATGTGGTGATTGATCTTTGAGATGTGGAGGTTGTGTTTGTTGTTGATGTTGTTGATCTTGATATCCAACCTCTTGACATTGGAAATATTGTTCTTGATGTGGTTGTGGACACAACTCAATGCTTTGATGACATGGTTTAACCAATGAAAGAGTGTATTGATTTTGGGGTGGAGATGTCTCTTGGCACAATGAATCAACTATTTTGGTAAGTGTAGCAATTTGATCTCTCCAAATTTGATCTTGATTTTTATCTTAACACCCTTGATGTAGTTGATTTGGTTTTTGTTCAAGCAGATTTGGAATGTATATTTGTGGTGTTTGTATGGGATCATGGACAAATTGATTTGGAAAATGTTCTGATTTGGGATGATGTTTAGATTTGGCATTATAGGTGAAATTGAACATTGTTGTGGTTGGGAATCACATTTCTTTTATTTAGGTAACTTTGATTTTGTATGGTGTTACCTTGAATTGGATCAATACATGGAGTCATTAACATATTGTTTGGACTTTAAAAAACATTTGTATGATTCACAAACATATCTATCCCAAAGTTTACCAAGTGTGGATTTGAAATGTTCATGTTTGGTAAACTTGTACTTGGTATATTAACATTTGGCATGTATGGATTTGGTGGGATAAGGTTGTTTTGTTGAAGACTCATACATTGATTGTTTGGTTGATAGATTTGTAGGTTTGGACTTTGATTTAAATCTACCATAGGGAAAAGTGTTCCAAAATTTAGATAGGGCATACTCACATTTGTTGTACCATTGAGGTTTGTAGGAGATAATGATGCCATGTATGGATTGTATAAATATGAGTTTTGATAATCCATTGGTTTTGTAAGGCTTTGATAGTTTGGTTGATTTAGATTACTCATGATGTATGAATCAAGTTTATATTCCATGTTCTTCTTGTGTTTTGAACTTGTTGACCTTAATGGATTTAGGACCAATGATGAGATGAAGGATGAAAGGGGTGAATGATATGGGTGTTGACCTCTTAGGAACTTTGGATCAATGCTAGACTTGGGATTTGATTTTGATTGTTTTGATTGGATAATGAACTTTGTGAATCCCAAGATGTTAGATGTTATCTTAGGATGAACTTGTTCAAAAGGGTGATAATTTAACTAAGTATGTGAGGAAGGATTCATCCACACACACCTAACTAAATAGATGATCTTGATTTGGTTTAAGGATGTACCCAAGTCTAGACAATGATGTTTCCAAAGCTCTAAAGTTTTTTGGTGGGATGGATTTTGATGGATGTTTGGGATGGATGAAGTGTTAGATTTTGATACTAAATGAACCTAGAGAGACTTTGTTTTCAAGACCAAGATAGTGAAGAACATGATTTTCCCTAAGAGTGGTTCAAACCAAAAGACCAATATTTGCATGGAAAACCATATGACCAAAAGAGACCAAGCACATGTGTGGGGTTCAATTTGAGTTAATCTTTGCTTAATAGATTCTTTTTACTACAAACACTTTCTTGCCTTAGCTTTTCAAAATAAATGTCTAATGTCCCAATTTCTTTTCATCCCACGAGGTCCATTATGTGGAAATCAAGAAAATTAAGGAAATAGTTCCCTAATGTTGACTTTTGTGAGCAAATTTAGATATAAATCCAAATACTTAGAAGCCTCTAAGGATGGAATCCCTAGGGAAAGCAATAGTACTTGTATTTTTTTCAAAGGTATTTGCTCCTCCTAAAGGGTTTGAAATTTTGACAATTTTGTTGAATGTTCATTTTCCAATATTTTAGATCCAAGCAAAGTGTTTTGATTCCAAAATGATGTACAACCATAGGATAGAAAGAGACAATATTTGTTGAATTCCCACTTGGATAAATCCAATTGCGCTTATTCTTAGCAGGTGATTAGAAGCTTGACCACACTGGCTCCCCTCTATGACACTCACTTCTACGGGTCAGCCAAGCTTCAGTTCTCATGAATCTCCCATGACAAACTTCTCATCTCTACTAAGAACCACAAAAATGTGGAACGGCTTCAGAACGATCATTCTTGCACCAACAAATAGTAAGGATTTTGGCCTCTATACAAATTGGTTCTTAGTTAGGGTGATGGGGGACATGGCACTTGCGAGCATCCAACAAGCCACTAAAGGATTTAATCAATCCTACTAGGGGATCTTATAATTTTTACGGTAGTACCCCGTTTTGAAAGACATTGTACGGCTAAGGCCTACATACCATGAGGACTTGACGATTTAGTCTTATCCATTTGTATACCGGCTCGAATGAAAAAATGGTTGGAGTTTCCTTCGAATTGGTCTTACGAAGGCCCCTCTAAAGGTAAA
This sequence comes from Sequoia sempervirens, assembly GCA_007258455.2. Lineage (NCBI taxonomy): Eukaryota > Viridiplantae > Streptophyta > Pinopsida > Cupressales > Cupressaceae > Sequoia > Sequoia sempervirens. Next base: position 3,873 of record VDFB02390471.1, on the reverse strand, counting down.
CAATAGCGAGCAAGCACATTCGTAGTTCAATCAATTTTTGTTTGCGTGAACAAAGAGAGAACACACACGATATACTTAACTCACACTAGCAAGATTTGTTCAATTTTTTAAAAGCCCATTTAATTGAAGTGTGGAGGAAATTTTTTAGACAACCTAATATCACCAAAAGAAATTTGATTCTCAAGATCTCCGTGAAGTGCGAGAGAAGTGCATACGCCTTTTAAATGATATTAGTTTGTAAAAAAGATTACAAAACAAGAAAGACACATGTTCATTTTAGACCTCAAAAGCAGTAATGGATTCTTTTTATAGCACCAAGATGAAATGTTTGGAGTTGCTTGTTCAATTCTTAAATCTGAAACCAACTTTAGTAAGTTCTTAAGGTTCTTTTTAACCCTTTGATTGTTCTTTTTAAAACCCAAATGAAATTTATTTGAGTCCTAAAAATTGAAGATAACAAAAGCCTTAAAGATGGGATTATAATTGTTCCCCAAAGTATTTAAAAAAACTTGTTACAATCATGAGATGATGCCATAAGAAGCCTTTTCTTTGTTTCCTCCTTTCCTTCTTGATCACCTCAACCTACGAAAGTTGATTAGCCTATAGAAAATAGAGCCACAAACAAGGTAGAAGTCAAAGGTAATCAATATAAAAAGCACATGTCATAATAAAACTGAAAAGTAACCTTTTACCCAACTCTAGCATTGCAATCCATGGAGGAATTGTTGTTTGGAGAAATCAGCATTGCTTTGGTGAGGTCAGCGTCGCTTCGTGGAAAAACAGAGTCGACGATTGCGTCACTCTTTGGAGTTTGACTGGTCTGGGCTCAGGAGGATTACTTCAACGTCGTGTTTTGGAGCATAGACAACATCGCTATATAGCAACGCTAGACTTATAGTGTCGTTGTTTGACCTTCCCAGCATCGCCCTTTCCTGAAGACACAAAAAAATGAAAAAAATAGCAAAATTTGACCAAAAAATGTGTTAATTTTGAAAGTTGTGCCCTCCTAGTGCCAAAATGTGAATGGTTGATCTAGACCTGCTCAAACATGAACAAACAAGTGATCATTAGTCAATAAACAAGTGTAAACCAAACATTCCCTATGAAATTCTTTGAACATATGAATATGAAAACAAAGCAAAATATCTTAAACTATGGAAATAAATCACAAATGAAACTCTATTCTAATGCTCAAACCAGCATCCCATAAGGGGATTGGTGCTTCTTTGATGTGGAAAGACAGCCTTTCCTAATCCCCTGATAAGCTTGATGATGGATGTGTGATGAACAAGATGACTTTGATGCAAAATGCCAATAACCTAGCTATGATGGAGAAATTCTATGCTAACTTGGATGAAATTCTAGATAATAAACTTGCATAAACCTCTCTCTCAACTTGTGTCTCTCAAATCAATAGAGAAGGCCTCTATTTATAAGGAAGAAGGATTTAAGATTGAAGAATAGGAGGAATGTGGGATTAAACATTTGAACCAATGGTACTGTGCCACTTGTCAACATGCTAATGAAGGAGGGTGGAGCACATTTTGAACAATGTGCATGTTTAATGCATGTAGGTGGATTTTGAAATTCAAAAGATGGCTTGTGCAAGAAGAGTTGTAAGAGGAGTTAATGCCAAGTTGGCTCAAGGAGAGGACATGTAAGAGATTTTAATGCCAAGTTGGAGGACAAGAGTCCTTTGAGAGGGAAAGTTCAAATGGGTGGAATATTCCAAGAATATGCCATATTTGAATGAAAATAGGAGGAATTAATAAATTGATAAATTGATTTATATGTGCAAGTTGCAAAAGCTAGAGGAATGGAGGATTAGAGGAGTTAATTAATTTTTGATTAATTAACTTAGATGGAATTAGTTGATTTGACATTTGATTTAGATATTTAGATTTATTTAAATCAAATGAGAGGATATTTGGGAGATTAGTAATTTAATTAAATAAATTTGATTTATTCAATTAAATGAAGACCATTAGGATTCAACTAAATAAAATTGATTTATTTAATTAAAAGAGGACATTAAGATTTAATTAAATAAAGTTGATTTATTTAATTAAAAGGGGAATATGGAGGAATTTAATGAATTTAAATAAATAAAGATTATTCAATTAAATGGTTAGTATGGACGTGATTAAGGAAGAATTGGTGTTAGTGAATCAAGATCAAGTGCATGGTATTGATCAAGATATTTTGAGTGTCTACACAAGCATTTAGAAAAATATTGAGTACAATGCATAAGACCAAATAAGATGTCACTTCAACCAATAGCAGGTATCCACACAAGATGACCAAGCAATAAGAAAGCAATTCCAAATTAGATTAGCATAAGGGAAATCAAAAAATAGATGAACCATAGACTACATAGAACCACAAGCTAGAAAATATTAGACCTAGAAATACTAATATTAGCATCCACAACTAATTTTTTATACACTAGCAACCTTATAATATTTTTTTTGGGCTCAATAAAATTAGACCAAATTATCTTTAAGTCTCTTGGCCCACATATCTCTAGAATCATTAAGTCCACATAGGAGGTTCAATTTCTTTTACCAATTAATAAAGAATGTCCAGTTAACACATAAATTCTTGGGAGTAACTTGTAAGAATTTCCTACCCACAAACCAACTTATATTCTCCCACAAACTATTGTTCCACTAAATAACCTCAAGTTTTCCAATCAAAACAACACTTTTGAGCATAATATATGTTTTATTCTATCTATTAGGAATGATAACTATATTCTACATATAGTCCCATTATATTAAAGCATCATTTTTATAAATATATTCAATAGAATCAACACCTTGAATATTGCACTATTTGTTGGCAGCGATTGTTGGCAGTGACAGTGTTTGTCATTGATGTCAAAGATGTCTAAGGTGTGAAAGTGTTTCAAGGTACAAAGACTTTGGTGTTTAATATCAATAGTACCTTGTTGATGCAAAAAGTATCACAACGTTGCAAAGATCATTCAGTGAGTTACTTTAGTATGGTGTTGACATATCATGGTACTTTATGTTGCTTCAAGGTATTGCATGCTTGTTTCAAGGTCATGATGCTTCATGGTTGATGGAGATTGGAGATTGATTTGTCTTTGCAAATCATTGATCTTAAAATACAATTGTTCTTGTTCATGCTTGCTTGAAGGTATCAAAGACATAGATGTTAGACATGTGATGTTTAGATGTTGTAGTAGTATCATGGTTTCATGTGTTCATGGTGATTGAGATATCAAAAAATGGTGAAAGTACTTGTTATGCAAGAAATAGTGGTGTCCAAGTTGTTCAAAGGTTGATGTAACGTGAAATACAAAATATTCATTTTTGTGTCATTGATCTCCAAGGTATGGTGAGATATTTGTGTATTCATCATGTTGTTTCCCAAAATGCAAAAGCAGTAGGTTGATGGTGCTCAATGGAAGGAGTTGTCACAAAGTACAAAATGCAAAAGCAGTGAGTTAGTGATGAAGTCTTCATGCTTCTTACTTCAAATTCTCAAGTATATTCTAAATTCCTAAAGATCTAGGGTTTAGGGTTTTTGGTGAATTTCAATGCAAGTCTTTCTTTATGTTATATTTTAAAGTTGACTTACAATCATAAGTTAGAAGTCACTTAAGTGACTAAACAAGAGTTTTAAGTGCATTTTTCACTGGCCCCTACATCTAGGGTCTATCGGTTCTACAAGTTAAATCACTTAGCATGACACTTAAAAGAAAATCAATGGTCTTCATTCAATTGTATTTTGGCGGGTATTGAAGGATCAATGGTAGTGATTTAAATCTGACAATGATTCCTCTCTTAGTTTGCACTTTCACAGGAATTTGAAGGGTTATCGACTTGTGTCAAGTTTGTATATGGT